>NQII01000472.1:560591-634921 GCA_002778355.1 Clitarchus hookeri
TGCCTCTTCGCAGATAAGGGCCTGGCTTGGGCCGCCACGCACGACCATACTGCCAACTCCATAAATGTGATGTGATATTGTAATCATTGAAATAAAGTTGGTTGACCTTTCAATACATGCCATTTACTTTAATTCCCATCAATCCTAGGTGTTTAACTTTGCTGTCCATAAAAGTTGAATGTTTACTTTTAAATTTTGGGTATGTAATTAATACTTTTATTTTGAAATGCTTGGTTAGAATATAACTGTTTTAATGCAAATATACATGGGGAAAAAGAAACAATTATAATTATTGAATTATGTATACACTTGAAGCTTAGGAATATTAAGCAATTGTACTTGGTGTTGATAGAAGTTGCATTCATTTCTTTGTTTAGGCTCACTATTATTCAACTATGATGGGAAAGTGTGAAAATAGTAGCATGTTTGAGAAAATTTGACAATAATTAAAACTGGCATGTTGGATAAACACATGCTTGCACAATCCATTTTGTGTGTGTGCATGCACACGTGTGTGTGTGTGTGTGTGCACACATGTGTGTGTATTTGGCATCAGCACACATTTGCAAATTATAAATTTTATATTAGATAACTGTTTGTGTGGTTTTGCAAATATAAATTTGATACGTCTACCCAGGCATGTGTGAATTTAATCATAAAAATATTTGTTATTACTTTGTCCCAAGCAAATACTTAATTTATGAATTGTTTTTGGTAAACCAACATGATACCAAGTTATTTAATATCAATCTGTGAGTATTGTTCAAAAGTATTCTTCAAATATATTTTATTTATTTTATTTGTCTTGTTGTCTGTATGAGATCTAATATTTCAGGTTGATTTTATGTTTCAGAACTTAAATGGTAGTGATAACTTGGGACTCAGAGTGCAGTGTGATGGTGAAAATGTGTTTGAACTTGAAGGCGTGCTTTTGCAAGAGCGACATATTTCATTCAATTTGCAAACACCAAGTCCCATGCCTGCGTACCTTAATGTACATTACATTTGTGAAAGTGCTTCAAGGTTGCTGTTCCTTTCAGTTCACTGGGCACGAAATATTCCTGCATTTCAACTTCTCAGGTAAAGAATGTTGCAAATTTACAGAGATGCTGGTTTTCTGACTGAATGTTGTTATTATTACAGGACCTAAGTTGCAATAAACAAAAATACCATCAAATTATACGTAGTGACACAAAGTATAATAGTGTGGGTTATTTTAGAATACTTTAAGAAGGTTCTGAGTGTCAGTATAATTTTTTATTTATTGAAATAAGTCATTGTTATTAATGGTGTGTATGATATTGTTAAGTGTAGCTGCTTTGCATCACTGCCCTCATCCTGTTTGGTGCGAGCGAAGAAGGGTGTGAAGGCCATGCCGTAATTTTTGGAACAAAATGCATGCCACCACGCTTTCTGCTGCGTGTCGCTGCGATAAGCCAACATATCTCACACGCTCCAGACCTTAGGCAGATTGAATTTTTAATTCTATCTGAAAGAATATTCTGTTTTAATACCCTAGTTTCTCTCAGCGTGACTCCGGGTGCAGCAAACGTTCCAGATCAGGGCCAGTGAGAATATTTAAGCAGTAACATGCCTCCAAGCCAACAGTTTATGAGAGTTGGGAGTTTGGGCGATTGTGCAACCTTAAACGATAGACAACGAGCCAGAAGAGTAACTAGTGACGATGGAAATGACCAGCGGCAGTAAAACCTGCGACTGTGTGTGTCGGTGCAATGAAGAGAGAGACTGACAGGCGGGATTATTAAACTGAATGCATTAGTGTAAGAAATTTCTAATGAAAGCAACAGACAGATTGAACATGTGTTAATAATGAGTGTCAATTACGTGACTATGACTAGTATAGACACATTGAGAAAGACTTCAATTAGAGTTGAGATTGACATTAAATATTGCGCTCATTGAGAATAAAAAGCGTAATAGTGGAGCTAGATAATTTATTGTAGTAAATAATAGCTGTGTGAATAAATTAAAAATCATATATAATTATTTTATTTTTATTAAGACCTCCATCCCATAAGAACTCCGATACGCCCATTAGTCATATTGCAACAGTATGATGAATTTTAATTATTCTGTCTAGTATGAAGCTTAGTCATGTATATTGATGATTTGCTAAGAAATTTGTGTAGTAATAAAATTTAATTTGGAGAGTAGGTACTTAATGCATTAAGTGTGTGAGAAAGTCAGAATTTGAACCAGTCTTCAAGCATTGCATGGGCTAGTAAATTATCAGAGTAAAATGATGGTGGTTTCTCCTAAACAGATTCTAGGGGTGCAGTCCGAATGAACAATACTTAAAGACAAATGTGATTTAAACAGAGTTTTCAATATACAGTACTTGAAAGTCAATTTTAAAATTACTCAGAACACAACTTTTAAGTAGCTTACATCTTTTTATGAGTTCAAAGACACAAAAATAGATTGATGTAATTTCTCAAGTATATATAGTCAGAAAACTCTGCTTTTTCAACAATTTGAGTTGTGTACTTTATTTTCATTTTAGTTAAACAGTTTGCCAGTTAATGGCATAATTTTCTTATCGAAAGTGCGGAGAATTGGGGGAAAAGGTCCTTAATTTAGCTAAACATTTGTAGGATATTCAAAAAGTATTAGGTTCATTTTGTAAGTTTGAGGGTGATTTGGTATGTGAGGTGTTAATGACTGCAAACATTCTTAGGATAAGCTTTTAAAAGTGATCTTTTAATTTTTATAGTTATTAAAACTTATTGACTTATTAACATTTTTGTAAGGTTAATTCTAGCTTACCATATCTTATCACTTGAAAAATACAGTCAGTCTATTTCCAAGATAAAACTTTCTCCCTCATCAGAAAAATCTATATGTAGGTCTTACAGAATCTGCACCAACACTTGCAACATTATAGTCATATGTTAAACACTTGCTGTATTGCTATATTTAAACAAATATATATCACTATGAAATTATTTTATACTTTTCATTCAGCTTTCTTAGGATATTTTGATTACTTAACTGAAGTCTTGGCCTTTGTCATCAACGCTATTAGCTAGTGTGGCAGCAATCATGAACAAACCTATTGCACTATAATGATGATCTATTTATGTGGTTGCATTAATCAGAGTTGGTGGTAATTGTTAATATGTGATATATTTTTATCTCGTGCAAATGCTCATTAAAGGATAATGGGGTCAATCTTCTATTCCTTCATGAAGATTCCATTAGTAACTGTATTTATGAATTACATTAATTTCTCATTTTTTAAAATCGTTACATTGGCAATTCACACACAACTCTGCGCTTTCAAAATTTGTGCCATATTAATAGTAATGTAAAATGATTTAGTGCACCTAGGGTAGCCAACTGTCACGTATTGTGCGGGATTTACAGTATCTTGTGGCTGAAAGAATTATCCCGTATAGACATAGAATGGGACGTCATGTATCCCGTATCTCAAGACGTCTTAAAAAATAAATTGAATATTAATAAACATTGTGTCATTAATTTACCATTTCCATGATTACAAGTATATTTACTCTGTTGCTGAAACCCATTGGCCACATATAGTTACAATAATTTATGCAGTCAGGTGGCATTCATCAACAAGTGTGTTCGTGGAAGTAGCTCTTGCCGAGATGTGTACAGTATCTTTCCTTCCAGTGTGTTTTGGGTGTCAAATGTTTTAAAGCAGAATGAATCAGATATTCAAATCACACTGAATTAGGACTGTTTGCCTCTAATAGTTTGTTTTATATGTTTTGAGAAAATTTTGGCTGCTGTATAATGCAGTACTGCTACAATTTCTCAAAGTCAGTGGGCTTAACCAGGTTCTTTAAGGGATGGAGGTCTTAATTAAATAAAAGATTTAATTATATTTTCCTAATTTTATTTACAATAACTACAAAGAAAATACTCTCCACTCAATATCACACAGTAAATTGATATCACTTGCTGTTTACAATTAATCAATTTAATCAATACAATTTACAATCACTTAAAAAAATTCACTAAAATCAGTCTCAATAAACAGTGTATCAAAACCCATTGAATTATTTTATCAATTATATGTTCGTACAGTTGTGTTGACTTTTGGGAAGGGGGAGGGGGGCAGTGCTACTTTTTCCCACCCAAAGTTTACCCAGGAGGGACAGAGAGCCATTTTGCCCCTCCAAAATGCTCATGTTTCTTAACAGTATTCATATGTAATAATTTGTCGACAAATGTTGAACACTCCTTTTTCCTTGTCTAATAATAAATTCCAATTTAAACAGTTTAGGGAATCTTTTTCTTTATATTTGCAAGTGGTCATATATTTGGTCCAGGCAACTTCCAGATGCTTTTAGTGTATCTAACTTTAAGTATTACAAGATGGACAGTAAGATGTCACTTTCATCTGTCCTTTCAAATCATACAGATTTCATGGAAATTTTTACAGCCATTTGAAGTAATGATTCAACCGAAACCATATCTAAAGCTTCCTCATTTGTAAGACTATCTTATCTTGTCAAATTAGTTGGTAAGGTAGACACTGCAAATTGTACTCTGCAATAGAAGTAACTTACTTAGAAGAGGCTCATATATTGATTATATATAACCCTGAAAGCAAGCATTCAATTTTTCAGAGGAAATTTCCAAGAAATCTGGTCTGAAACAGGAGAAAAACCTCACATACTTTACCCAGGCGGAAGATGATTCCCCAAACATATACTCAAAAAAGTCTTAACAAAGTTTTCTGTACAGCAAAGAAAATCTTTTCTTTGAAGTTATTTTGTTCACAGTAACACAGTATTGCTTTAATTTAAAGATTAGGTTAGAGAAACGTATGTTTGCTGTTAATAAATGCTTTCTTTGTAGGTTTTTTGTTTTATGTCAACATTACCTTCCATTATAGCAAGGAAATAAACATTCTTTCAGCTGATTTTGTTCACAGTACAAAAATATTATTACTTTGTACCAGGTATCAGTATAGCGATATTAAAGGTTTTCTGTCATTCACTGGAGTTTTCAGTATGTGTCTGTTGTCCCAGTGCAAACATTTATAAACTAATATATTCTTCAGCTACTTAACTGCAACTGAGTAAATGTACATTCTTCTTGTAGATGTTTAATGTTATTTTGAGGTATAGTGATTCTCCTAATCAATAACCTCAATTCCTCCCAAGATATGACATACTCTGGCTCAGGTTACTATCTCACATAACCTACATATCAAAATTAATCTGAATACAAGAAGGCAAAGTGGTTGTTTGATGAAGAATGTTGTACTAATAACATGGGGGTTGCAGGAGATAACTTAGCAGAGCAGTTTGATTCAGTGTAGCTAAGGTACTAGTGTCTATTCTTTGAAATCATAGATAAAATTGTAAATAGTTTCATTTCCTATTTTGAAACAGCATTTAATAATTTTTTTGCTGGAAGTGGAGCTGTTTCTGTTTGGGAATGCTGCAAACAAAGAAGAAATTGTGCAATTCTACAAAGATGATGTTGATCCTGATCATCTTTTTGCTTCACAATTTGATGTTTCATGGTTTGCTGCAGAATGAACAGAAAGTTGTTGATAACATACAAGTTTTTACCAATCACTTCAAGCAAAGTAATCATAAGGTTTTGCTCTCAGAACTCTTCACTTTTTTTAAATTGTGGGGACAGTTCCCGTGTCAACAGCAACAGCAGAGAGGTATTTCTCCGGTCTTAAGAGATTTAAGACCTACTTGCGTTCAGTGATGGAACAGCTGAGGTTAAATTCTGCGAGTATTTTACATATCCATAAGGAGGCTGCTGTGGTATGAGATCTGGATGAATTAACAGATGACTACATAGCAAGAAATGAGACAAGAAAGTGGACATTGCTTCAGTGAAATGCATTTCCGCATGAAAACTTTAATGCGCTACATTTGGTGGTTAAGCAAAGAAATAGGATATTCTTTCAGTAAAGGTATTTATGTCATATTTTAAGTAAGTTCTCTTGTTGTGGTAATTTTGTCATGTTGAGATGTGAACATTTTTAATACATTCAGAATAATAGCCACAAAAATATTGGCTTTGTTTCCGTCCATCATATCATGTAGGCCTATGTAATTCCTAAATAGAAAAAAATATATATAAATAAATGTGCTTCGGTTAAGGCACTATCATACATGGAAATAAGTATTTAATCACAGTATACAACATTCATATAATGTTTATCCTGATATTGATATAATGCTGATTTTGAGTGGGCAAGGCTCTGGGTTTGACAATGTTATCACTCAAACCAGATTCACCTTAACAATATCACAATATCTATAGTTAGACAAGGGACAAAACAACACGCGCAGACACTAGTGTTAGCGGGCAGTCACGTGACGAGCACTTCAGGTAGTGGAGGGGATTAGTCACTCAGCAGCTCGCGGCCATGCGGGATCGCTCCAGTATAGTTGTTGGACGGCCCGAGTTACACGGTACGACTTACCTCCATGTCATCTACGTCGTGTATAAAGTTTGGTGCACCACTGCGTGGCATGGGTATATAAGCTATGGGGGACGTGCGGTTCCGAACCCCCACTGGGATAATAAGGATCCTTGCTGGAATTACGATGAACTCCTTGGACCCCCGAATCATACTTATACCTCAATTACTTGTTTACTGTAGCTTTCGGACCATCTCTTAAAATAACTGTTCCATTCAGTTTATTCTTTTACTTCACTATCAAACATATTTTAAGGTATGCATTTGGGGTGAGGTGAGCATCACAAGACATTGTATTGTAGGCTATGAGTATACTCTATACTACTATGGAAAGTTAAAAACATTTTCCTGTATCAACACAATCACAAAAAAGGTGGTAGCTATATGACTATACAATTATTATTTGTAATTAACAATTATGCCCTTTATTTTTGATATGGCAAGAATGATGAAATAGTTAGTTACATTTCTAGGTTCACTTAAAAAATAATAGTTGGAGTGAAAGTGGCTAACTAGCTTAATTTTTTGGACAGTTTTTCAAAATAACTATATATATATATATATATATATATGTGTGTGTGTGTGTGTGTGTGTGTTGTTAACGTGGTCTATACCTGGCACTTAAGATCCATTGTAGCATATTTGAAAAAAGTGTGTATTTTGAAGAAACTACTAAACTTACACCCAGTATGTTTACGTATAAAAAGAAAGAAATTCCAATCGATGATGGAATAGTACTTTCAAGACATCAATCACATTGGAAATGTTATTTTCATGTCCTCCAAAATAGCTAAAAGTGGCTCTTTCCGACTGCTGTATCTCAAAATATGCTAACCGGATACATGGGAAGCTATGACAGAGGCATGCATTGGACTTTGCTACGGAGTCTCATCCATTAAAATTATACGGGCCACCGTTTAAATTCCTGAATTTCAACGATCATAACGAAACCACTGTGTGATAGTTCATACATGTGCGCGTAGATAACGTTTTACATACGCTGGTCTGCATCTACAGGATTAATGGAAGTAACAGTAGTCTTAACATTAGTAATGTTTTGTAATCAATAACATTATATTGTGTCCTAACAAATTCAAAACATCTGAAATGAAAGACTGGCCACCAAGGCCTTCGCTCTGTAATGGGCGTGGACATAGGAATCAAATTGACGTGGTAAAATAAAACCTCTTTTAAAGACGACCCCTTACTAGACAAATATGCTTTCTACATCCTTATTGTGGGGTTAAGCACGGTAGATTGCATACATTGTTGCACCTCAATTCAGTTAACAAAAAAAGTCGCGCCAGGAAATTCAGAATCAACAGTCAAACGAATTTGGCAAATGGTAAAGTAAACAGCAAAGCCAGTCTGACATTTCAATACGTAAAGCTAAGAAAACGGCACAAGAAATTAATTGAAGTAGATGATTTTATATGTGGTGCTGTGCAGAGAAACATACACAAGTTTTACACATCAAGAAAAACATTGTACTAGAGTTTTAAGTTTTACAGTGTATGTTCATATTTGTCAACTTGTTGGGTACCACACCCTCTCATCCGTTCACATCACAGAAACACTCTTCTGCCATTGTCTCGTATCATCCGCTGTAATCTGTCCTCTCCACCTGTCTCTTGCTGCACCAGACTATACTCGATAGTGCACTTCAGCCAGATGGCTTCCACAAAGACTCCTGACCCTCTAGCTGCTGTAGTATTTATAGTGTCATCAGCCGTAGCAGATAAATTTCTCCAAATGCAGCATTGTGCCAAGGGACATAGTTACCAGAATTTTCGTTCTCATAATTTATCTGGTGTTTATACACATCCTGATACAGTATCTTGGATGTTAATCCAATATGACAAACACAGTGATGCGGGTACCACTGTGCAAATTCAACTTGTTTGTTGTCATATTTATTCAGCAACTGTACGTTCTAGAGATGTCGTGAGCAAAACAGTTGTTTGTGGTACCCACTCCACACACTGGAGTCATGACAGCCCATACAGGTTGTCGACAAATCTGGTAATCAGGGAAAAGTCAGGGAATTTTTCTATTCTGGAAAAGTCAGGGAATATAAACCATATCACCTAAAAGTCCGGGAAAATCTCCAAACACTTTGTAATTGTTATTTCACTAAAACGTACAATGACTGCCATTTGTGCATTTTTTTTTTTTTTGACGGGTTGTCGGACGTCTGACAAAGATAGTGACAATATTACATAGTACCTTGTTTGCTGCCAAGGTGTGCTAGTGATCAATGTTTTCTTAGTGCCTTGCTAGAGAGCAGCACTTTCTGCTGTATCCCATTACTTTTTGCTAATATGGATGCTCGTGACGTGATTTGTACCAATTACCCGCGTTTGATCCATGTGTTATTCTAAAGTATCTTGGAGCACAATGTATTACAGGAAACTTAATAGTCAGAGTTATTCTCAACTTCGTGCGTTATTTATGATGCACGTGTATTTTGCAAACGACTTATGGCCGGACATTAAAGTGAAGGAGCGGTGGATATCTTCAGTGTTTACGTGCAACAATTTGTTTTGCTGTTGTGCAATGTTGTTTTATCTAGAGCTTCTTTGATTAGAGGTGTGTTCTTAAATTAATATAATTTGTAGTGTTTTATATTAGATTGTGCGTAATACGACAGAGTTTGGAAAGAACATAAAAAAGGTTTTAGTTTTCATTCCATGCTTTTTTTTTTATTACATTTTTGTCTGAAATAAAAATGCCCAACCATTACCTAGTTATAAATTTTTGGGTGTTACTAGGTTCACTTATGAAATTATGAAATTAATGTGCTGTTTAATACACTGTGTAATTTTTTTTCGTAGTGGCATTCGGACCTGCCTGCCACATGGGTTTCCACGCACCTGAACCAAGTTACTTGAACTTCGTAAATGGCGGGTTTTTTTTTTGTGGCACAATTGGTTACTATTTCAATATTTAAAAAAAAGTACTGTCCAAGCTCAGTACAAATGTTTTAGAAGGATAGGTTTCAAACATTTTTATGTTAGTTTACTATTTACATGCCTATGGCGTAAAATTCGTATTTTAGATTTTATATATAGCGGATGTTAGTAAAATGACAAATTACCAAATACAAAGTCGCAAAATGAGTGTTATGATGCTTTTACCTTCCAAAACACATGCACAAATGCATGATTAATATGTTTCAAAACAAATAGTTCCCGCACTGTATGTTCCTATCTTTCGTTCCTGTCAACTTTGTGAGTGCAATATTGGAATCATATTGTGTGTTTTTGTGTGCTAGCATTATAAGTATTGTCCTATATAAATTAATAGAATTTCAGTTATCTGCTCTTGTGTATATATGGTACCGATGTTATAGAATGTACTGTTGAAAGTATGTGATATATTTGTCTAATTATAAAGTTTTTTGTAACAGGTATATACTGGTCTACATATAATATAATGCCTATGCATTTATCTACATTCATAATTTTCTGATTATCTGAAACACTTATTGTTAATATTATTACACACAAATGTTACAGTCAGTGCACAGTGGTATTACATTACTTAATTCAAGTTTAGTGCATTTGTCTCTGCGCATGATATTTTATTATCTAAAGTGATTATTTTGAATATTAACACAAATTTTGCATTGTACAGAATTTATTGTTTAGTTTGCCTACATTTAATTCAAGTTCGTTGCATTTGTTTCTGTAGATAATATTTTATCTGAAATGCTTGTTAATATTTAATGCACATGTGTTACAGTGAGCATAAGGTACTGTTTGGTTGAAAACATAGCATGTGTTTTGTTTACTGAAATGTACATTTTAAGGTTTTGCATGTTTTCACCTTCAGAAGAGCCTAATGTTAAATTTGCAGCTTTGTTACAGTGCAGGGTAAGAACAATTTGCTTAGTTGTAAAAGTTTTTTCCTTTAGTTTTTCTTAGTAAAATATTTTTGTGATTTTTGTTACATAAATTTATTTAACAGTGTGCTTTTGTAGCAGGGATGCAGTAAATGTGTAATGATGTCTTCTTGCTATAGTTATGTATTTTTGCCATAATTTGGCTCACTAACTTGGTATAACATGCACTCCATTGTTAAGATGAAACAGGGTGTTGTGTGTGCATGTGCGTACACACACACACACACACACACACACACTCCTACATCAACACTAGTACTATAAAACAAAGTATCAAAAATAATTTTATAGTTTACAAGAAAGATTGGGGAAAATCACAAATTTTGGTCTGGAAAACCGGGAAAAGTCAGGGAATTTTGTAGACCTGGTTTTGTAGACACTCTGCCATATCACAAGTTGTAGCTGTGTGTATGTATATGGGATGTATCAGGCATGTTGCCTACCGGTCAGGTAATACACATTTAGGGGGTAAAAGTCATGCATTAATTTCTTGAAAATGGTGCAGCATAGCATAATGACATTAGACTACCTTTTTTCCTTCATTTGATTGTGCTAATCATTATTGATCATAAATATTTTACTGTCAATTTCAAAGCAACATTTTAATCAACAATAAGATTGCAAGCCCTATTATTTTATTATTTCCATTACTTATATTTTTGACAAAAACACTATCTTCGTTTAATAGCACACTATCCACATATTCAGACTTCCAAGTATATTATTTCTTGTGCTAGTCACAATAAATCAGTTCATATCTCCACTTTCGAGGGCATATACCATCCCTTAGACAATCATTAGACCATATGCCATATAGACACATATTGATTATTTTTTGTGAGAAATCACTTCTTGGAGTATGTCAGTGTTATTTCTGAACAACCTGTATATGGATGTATGTACATATCTGTGAATGTATGTACAAACTTTTGTGTGTATAGACATGTATATAAATAAATGCATACATATGGAAATACCTATGCATGTCCTATTCATAGCATTGCGTGTTTCTTGGGTAATAATCCTTTATTTACTCCTAAATGAGAGGTTCTGACCATTATCAAGTGGCAGCAGCCTATAAAATTAATTTTTGTTGTGTTCATACTTTGTTATACACAATTTTTATATCATATCAGTTTTTAATTTCCATGCAAATGGTTTCATATATAATAAAAAACTATTTGCATGGAAATTAAAAACTGATATTATATATATATATCAATTTTTTTTCAAACTGTTGCTATGATCATAAAGTTATGCCCATTAATGATATATTAGTCAACTAGCAATTTTGAATGTAGTATTTAAGTTTTATTAGTATCACGTTACATATATATCTATATACTCTAGTTTTTTTTTATATTTCAGCTGTGAATCTCAGACAGCGTTAGTTCGAGGATGCTGGACTGAGTTGTTCACCCTTGGCTTGATTCAGTGTTCTGAAATTATTTCATTACCAGCAGTACTTTCTACAATAATCAGTCAACTGCAAGTTTCTTTTATTCAAGAAAAAATTTCAACACAGCAGTTGAAGCAGGTAAAAACTTTGTTACTGTTCAGTTTATGTATGTATGAATGTAAAATGAATTTTGATATTTTTTTAAAAATAATTCTTACCTATATTTGTGTAGTTGGCTGCAAGTCATTAATCAAGGTATACAAATCAAATTTAAAATTAAAATGTGGGTCTCATTCCTGCATTTTTAAAGGTGAGCACCAGTTATAATTTTGTCAACTGATCTCAGTGAAATTTTGTAGAATTGTTTATTAACCTTTCTAAGTTGTCTATACGTAATTTTGTACATTTTTGAAAATTTTGAGATATTTAATTATTGTAAGACCTTTCAATACAGAAATTATATAAGAAAGTTGCTCGAGTTTTTAACCATGCGAACTTACAACCATGAGGCACTGGCGCAACATTGTTATAACATTTTATAACACCTGTACATCATCTCAGAAAGTCAACTTATAAAAAAAAATTTCACTCATGATGAGTGCAGGCTTGTAGGAAATTGCTTCCCACTCTACACCTACACAGCGAACTGGAATAATAATTACACCATAGCAAAGAAAAATTTATGGTCATTATTTTGATTGCTGCCACACATCAGTGCAGTATCTGAAATGCCAATATAGCATCCAAATAAAAGCATAAAAGTAGAGATTTTCAGAACATTTCCATTGAGAAGTCTGGAATTATCCCTGTGCTATAAATGGTGGTAAAGGACAGTTGCTGAACTTCTTTCAGATGAGTGGCAAACAGGGCACAAAAGATGGAGTGGGCGGGGGGCTAGCAGGCACTCTGCAATCTGCTTGTAATCTCTTCTACTGATTGCATTAGTGTCTGAGAATGAATGCTTCCCCTCACTACCTGCCTCACAAGGTACATTCGCAAAGTGCCTGACTGATAATGGAATAAAATGAAATACGATGGAAAGTTCAGCTATAGATAAGCGCATGCAGGTTGATGATAGCGTTACGGCTCTGGAGGTCAACATCAATGTTGTTGAGTAAAACTCGCTCACAAAAATTTTTGACTAACTTCTTCCATTGATGTAAAAAGCATATATCCAATGGTTGAACAAGGGACGTTGCACCAGGTGGAATGGTTGTTACCTGTATGTGTTCATCCGGAATTACGAACAGTGTTTGTTGATGGAGTGAAAATGAATCTAGAACTAGACAACATTTTTTCAACATTGGGTGAGAGACAGTTAACATGCCATTGTTCAAGAATATGCATGTCCACTTGGCCTGATTATGAACACGTTATATATATTTTAGGAGGTTGGATCATGTTCTGTTGCGAACAGGGACCAAATGTGCCACTTGGTTCATTTAAGACAATAAGAATTGAGAAAGATGTTTACCTTCCATGAATACAATGGGCTGAATTGTATACGAATGTGATATTCTATACACTGATTTCATTCAATCATGTCTCTTTCACCCATGCAAGATAGTTTGCGGTCTCTGTGCATTGTATAATTAAATCCAGGTTGGTCGATATTCAGAATTTCTGCTGATAAATAATTAGGAAAGATCTTGTCAGTGAATTCAATACCAAATGCAATCACAGAATCTGCAATCTCTTCCCGCAATTCTGATTGTATGTAAGTTACAAAGTACGTAACTTTGTGACTAACTATTTTGTGAACTGTCTTGAAATTCCAAACTCAGGTTGATGCACCTTTTAAATCAATCAATCCAAGTGCTCTAGCTTTCGTGCATGTCCACCGTCTTACATCAATACCATGCACAACAATTAGATTAGCCCTTGCATCTTGAAAATGAGACTACACGTACTCCGATATGACCTTCAGTTTCTCATGTGTTTTTCTTTGTTCATAATATCTCCGATAACAAGATAGACAGCTGCTGTCTTTGACCCTCCTGAAGTAATGCATGATTGTTTTCAATGACCATCCTTTGTTTTTAGCTTCAATTACCGTATTGACATAATCAACATGAACATAGTCGTTAGCTAAATCATAATTGAAAGGCTCATAAATAGGCTCGACATTAGTAGTTTCCTCAGAAGGCATTTGCACCAGTTCTTCATCCTCCAGGATTTCCGTGATAGTGGCAACTTCCAGTTTCTTGATCAAACTGAAAGTAGTGTTTGCAAGGTCTCTTTCCTTCTCATGTACTTCATGTGATGTAGACTGTAATTTGAACTGGTATAAAAACTCTAAACACCTTATTTGCATCAATTCTCGTTGTGCAAGGTACACACACAAATGCACAATAGTGTGATTTCACTAATTACCAATCACAGTATATACTCGCAAACGTAACCAACTACTTTGGGGTCCAACAGAATAGTGTTCTAATGCACTGCCACAACAGTACACTGCTGCTCGCACTACTGACCTCTAACTGCTTATCTGTAATCAAAAAATGAAATTGTCAAAAACATCAATAAAAGATCCTCAACATGATTAAATCACCTTCCCGAACGTACACGACTGTGGACACTGTTTTTAAAGAGGAAGACGCAGTCCACTATCTGACTGAATTCTTGAATTCCCTTAATCCATCAGGTTTGCCTGTTCACGCTCTTGCTGTAAAATTTTGCGCACCAATCATGTTATTACGGAACATAAGCCCTCCAAAATGGTGCAATGCCACTCGCCTAAAAGTAAACAGTTTGAGGGATTATGTTATTGAGGCAACTATTATGAGTGGCACCTGTACTGGGGAAAAAATCTTAATACCCAGAATACCCATGATTCCAACCGATTTACCTTTCCAGTTTAAGCGTCTCCAATTTCCGATCAGGGTTTGTTTTGCTATGACTATAAATAAGTCACAAGGCCAAACCGTGAAAGTTGCTGGAGTTGACCTCAGACAGCCATGCTTTTCACATGAACAATTATATGTCGCATGTTCGCATGTCAGTCGTAGTAGCAATTTGTTTGTACTTGCGCCCAATAAAAAAATGAGAAATGTTGTGTACAAAGAGGCCCTGTGATAAAATAAATGTCTTTAGATTAGAAAAAGGAAAAATCAACAAATGACTTAATGCAAAATATTAAAATGGAAAAAAAAGGTATGTTTCAATTTAAAATATTTGTCTAATGATTATTTATCTCATAATTAATGCTAAGTAAAATTCAACTTTATTTTAAAAATATCTAAACAATAATTCTGTAGTCCACGCGAGCGGAGCTGCAGGCACTACTAGTTAATATATAAGACGTAGTTAAAAACATATTATGTAATAATTTTAAACTACTTATAAACGAATAACACCTTTATAATACTTTTGTACCTAATTAAACAGTCTTTTCAGGAAGAATTATGTTCTAATAAAACTGGTAAAGCTCAACCTAATACATGTCTCAACAAAGGACAAAATTGTCACTACAATTACACTAATAAAACAGACAAAAATAGTAGCACTTCATTGGTTCCACTTTAATAAAGGAAGAGAGCACAGATAGGTATTTGTAAATACAAAAACAATCTGTTTTCCACAGAAGAGGATTTCAAACACATGCTTGTGATGTTAAGGTTTCAAATATTCTTCCACAGAATAGAAATTGTGTTGCTTCAGGTGTGGTTTTATTGCATCTAAATATTTTTTATTACTATCTTCATTATAAAAACCAGTTAACAAAAATTTTTTGTAAATTTTTATTGTGGAATAATGAGTTCCTTCTGGGAATTTTGTTGAATTGCTAACAGACACATGAAAGTTACTGCGAACTCTTGTGCCATATGTGTGCAATTCACCATTAGTTCAATTTTTTTTTAGAGTAAATTTAACTATGGATATAATGTACTCACATGCAAGCAGCAAAGTGTCTGTTCTTACTGAAAAGTGGCTTACACGCCTGATAAGGTTTTGCACTACATAAGATTCTTAACTAGCTTTCTTCTCCAGTAGAAAAATTTTCTTAGCATCTTTGAGTTTCCCTAGTGCATATCATATGTCATTAGAGAATGAAAATATCCTTAATATATAATTTTGTTTTGTTTTATAATTCACCATCTTCTGCATACACCTAAGAGCAAAGCAGGCTGATTTGAGTTTAGGAACTAAATATCTTATATGCTCTTTCCAATTTCAATTTTCATCAATGTGTGCATCAGTAAATTTGGTGCTGTTTACTTGCTTGATAATAGTACTATTGTATACTACTAAGGCAGTACTTAATGGGTTTGGTTTATTTGTAAATAGGTTTATGTGAGCTAATATTTTTATTAAATACTATAATATTTTCATATGAATAAACACACTCACATTTCAATTTTACATCCCTTGGTTAAGTATAGGATAGGTAACAGTGACAGCATGTCCATATTTTAGTTATTTTAATAAAGGCTTAACCATTTGATGACCAGTTATTTTCTTGATTCCTGGGTCGGCTTTCTCGACACATGTACAAGCATGGTCGTTGGAGTACCCCAAAATACCTGAATTCTTACCCAAGAGAATGAATGAGAAAAACAAAGTTAAAACATATTCTTATGTAAAAAATTATGTTACAAATTTTTACATATATAATACATTTTTTAATCATTGCATTTTAATTTCATAACTCTTAATGGTTTTTAGTCTTTGCCCACTTTGTATTTTTATCATAATAAAACTGAAGTTTTGATGATGCGCTTACTCCTTGCATTGCAGATATGTAATTTATTTGGTGATTAGTATCAGTTTAATATTAACCAATATTTATGTCTTGCTCAGGTATTTTATATTAAATATGTTGATAATGTTTAAGTGTGACAGGTTTTGTATCCTATCATGGAATGTCACTACAATATTTGAATAGTTTCTCATATACATATGTGCTATAAATCCATTGACATGCTGTAAACAAAATATCGTTGTGTGAATATAACACTTCTTCTGTCCCGCAAATCATGTCATTGTATATGTTTATGATTTTCAACCCAACCAGAGTTTAGGAAAATGTTAAGTAAAGTCTATATCTAATTACTGCATATAGCAAGGTTCAAGATGGGATTGATAATTATTTTTTATCATATAAAAACTGGATTCAATTTTATAATAAACTTATAATACTGTCTAAATATACAGCTAAGCATTTCACATATAACCATCATTTACTGTATTGCATTTTTGAATGCAAATGCAACAAAAATTTCCATAGTAAACAAACAAGTAGGCAGACTCAATTTTAGAGTACAAGAATTACTTAAATAATTAAATCAGCCTCAAAGTATATTGCACTAATTTAATCAGTCTCTGTACCTTTACGCTTTCCCTCAGTCTCCTAGATGGATCACAGGATGGTTGTCGGTAGCACTTTTGTTTGTGATTATATTAATCTAGGCCATTTGAGACTGCTGCAATGCAAAATATGTAGATAACATGTGGAAAAAGAAACTTAAGGGGTTACCTGCTTCCTGTTTGTTGAAGATGCTTGGAAAGTTTATTCTATTTTATTAATCCATTTAATATTTCTACTTTTCTTCCTTTTGAAAGAAGTAGACTGAAATGTAACGTAATAGTTCTTGAGAAGGAAGGTGAAAATGTATTATTACAGTGTTAATTTGGGTTATATTTTGCCTCTGTCTGGAAATAAATAATTGCGGCGCTTGTGGATCAGACATTATAATGCTCATTCTGGGATACCATGAGCACTTCCTTCATTGTCTGCCAGTGGCCATGCATGCACACACTGGCTGCAGAGCCAAGTCCTTAGCTAAGCTACACTCGACTCACTGACTCATCAGCCTCCCACTCTGGACGACTTTGACCAAAACTGGCTCTGAGTTGTGAAGCAGATGTTTTGATATCTATTTCTAATCTATCCACATTACTTTGTTCTTGTGCACAGTGATAATCAGGGTTGTAGTCCTGAATTTCACAGTGTAGGAGTTATTTTTATTTCTGCTTTAAAAAAATGTGTTTTTCTATATGTGACATGTTGTAAATGTATTAAATGTTCAAAAAGAATAATGTCTTAGTTAAGATAGTGAGTAGCAACAATAAAACACTATGCATTTTGATAAGTAACGCTGTTTACAAAGGCATGCAAACTGATGGTACATGAAACGAAACTGAAAATGAAATAGTAGTGTGAAACACTGATAATTTTGTAGACACTATAATGGAGATAATTTTAATTTTATAAAAATTGTTTCCAGTGCATAGTTATTGTATTGCCGAAGTTAAAATAATTTTTTTTTCCTGATATAAAAATAGTTTAGGAAGTAAAACCTTGTAGGTTGAAATTCTTCGTCATTGACTACTGCAAGACATTTCTAAAATTTATCAATGAAAAATGCTTGCAGTTTTCCTCTTTTAAAAATATTTCATAAAATGGAGCATAATTTACATATAATAAGCAGCTCAGCATTTTAAATATCAATCCAGTGATGTCTTTAAATTTGACAAGCTAATACTTTTTCATTTATGTTATTTTAGTTTAGTAATAGTGTTAGTTTTTATTATTTGTATTACACAAAAATTGCAACATTAAAAAAATGGAAACAGGGAAATGTAGCTCTTAGAAAAAAATGCTGCACTTACCATGGAGGGTAAGGATGAAAACTTTGAAGTTTGCCAACTTGCATCTTGTTGTATTTATTGTTCATTTATTAAAATTATTCTAATTATGTCAAAGACATTGTCCTATGGCGTACATATCGTGAAAATAAATCCAAACTATCCATAAATGTTTACAAGAAGAAATATATATCTATTAATGCCAAGATAAGACATTATTGCACAGTAATACGACCCGAGTGTCTCTATGTGGCAGAATGCCTTGCTATGAATAGAAAAGGTCTGATCGAAAAAATAGAAATAAAGGAAAGGCAGATCTTAAGGAAACTCCTAGGTGCAATCAAATAAAATGGTGAATTCAGAAGACAACACAATTATGAATTCTATAGTCGGTTCGCGACTGGAAGAATCTTTTGAAAATCAACCTATGAAAAAACACCCTAGCCGTTAGCGACATGCATATAACATTACAAACAGCGGCGAGCGCGGATACAGTTATGCCGTTAGGTTGCCAGCACAAAGAGAGGAAATAGTTCCAAAGTTTTAACGTAATTGTTAATTTATCGCTTACAAATGGGTGTCGAAAAGACTTGTATCTTATTATGCCAATTATTAATGACGTGATGCTAACGTATTTAGATTTCAACGTTTCTTGCATAGTCACATGATCATGCTCAAGGTGAAAGTAACGCTGCCATTTGTTTACTAACCTTCTTTCCTTGTGTTGTTGGCGGGATGTGGTTGACACACGAGCCAGAAAATTTGTGCAGTTATCTTGTTTAACCTATAATAATTCATTTATTTGTCTTGTTTTACTAATATCCGCTCTTTATTATGTGGTTTTTAATAACGTATGATTTTAATTTGTGCTCACTTTCTTGTTGTACAGATTCCTTTTGTTTTTATGTGTTTCGTGCACGTGCCTTTCCTTTGCCACTCTATTCTAATGTTGCAGTATTTGCACATAAGAACTCTTTTCACATTGTCGAAGACGTAGAATCCTTCACTCGCAAACTCTGCCGTCCTGTCGAAAACCGTCACAACCATTTTTAAATAACGTTTTACAATTGCGCTAAACATCCTACTCAGTCTACCACCGTGCCATTTTAATGTCTGTAGCAACTTCGATCAATACTGATGATCTTGCCTTTGATGTACGGGAATGTATCAAAAGTCACTAACAATCGATTGTAAATAGACAACAACTATTGATTCATCAAAATACTCACATTTTGGGTTTATAGAATAAAATGTTTTTCGCTGGCATCGCATGTTCTTTTGTGTGAAATTCTCAAGATTAAAAACTTTACGCTTGTGGAATATCCATTAATTATATATATATATATATATANTGGGTTCATAGAATGAAATCTTTTTCGCTGGCATCGCATATTTTTTTGTGTGAAATTCTCAAGATTAAAAACTTTACGCTTGTGGAATATCCATCAATAATATATATATATGACATTTATAATGGGTACGTGCATGTACGAGCATATGTACACACAGTGGAATGTAAACATTGCCATGTGACTGCCACATGGCAGTCACATGGCAATGTTTGTTTACCTTTGGCGGAAGGATACGAAATGGGCTTGAAAGTAGATCTTTAGCAGGGCTTCAAGAAAGTCTCTTCTAGTCGTGAACCGACTATACACACATGTAGAAAAGATCAAAGACACCATTCGTAAGAGAAGAATTTTTTTCTATAGTCATATTGCCTTTATGAATCCTACAAGGCTGAGCAATAGCATCTTTAATTACTTTTTCAACAAAAAATCTAAGGAGGCGTAGCTCACCGAGGTAGAGAAAGACTTGCAAGAAGTGGGGATAACACAGGAGGATATCCAGAAACGTATTCCGCTCAAGAAGAAACTCCAAGAGCACTGTGGTTTCCAAGAAAAGCCGAAACTAAAAACTCGCAAAACATAGACTGAAGCAAGGAAAAAACAGCATAGGATACGAATGCGGGCATACTGGGTAAAAGTTAAAGCCCAGGCGCCAGGGAAAGGAAAAGGACAGTTGAAATAGCGTGGTCCGTAGATGGCGGATAAAAAAAACACTACTCCTACATTTGCATATGGTATATTCTACTACTGTCTGTATGTTAAATGTATATTATCATAGAGAGTGTTCATGGTAAACTGGCACTTTTGAAAGCCTTGCTTAAGATTTACTTTTATATGCACTGTGTATTCAACCACCATATATAAAATTAACTGTCATGGCCGGCGTAATCACTTCATTTGTGCATCAATCAAGTAATTCTGTGAAATTTTTATAAATATAAATATTTTACAAGTTTGATGATTCCTATACTAAAGTGCATTGAAGAAACAGAAAGTAGAATAAATTATTTCAGAATTCAAAAATGTTTAATCTAACACTTTTAATTCAATGTTAAGACATTAAATTACTTTTCCTCCTTCGTTACCAATTTTACTGGCTACATGTCAGTCATTGCAACCATTTAAATATATGCAGGTAGGGACAGTGACATTTTTCAAAGGTTAATTTCAAAAGTGCTAAATAAATCGTGAGCAGCCAATTGCTATATCTGCATGTATATTGTCATGCATAATATTTTTGGATTTTAATATTTTTGAGAATTTCAATTTATGTCTGTCTGAAGGTAGTGGGGTCATGGTCCAGTAGTTGGAAACTTCAGGGGAATCTTGCAATAGGGACGCAGAAGACATTGACAGTGTTCCGGGGTGCTGACTGCTGGAGTTTTTTTGCCCCCACAATGCATGTTTTTGGCAACGGACACCTATAATGTTTTAGATTGATGATGAAACTTGTAGGGCCCCGTTAGTTTGTTGGCTGGTACTGTCCAATATAACATCCAGAGACAAGGGCTTAAAAATATAGAGGTATACATCTCGAGTATGTCAGGCTGCAATCAGTTGGGAGTCAGTCGACCACAATGTAGTCCTGTGGTTCCGATGAACCACCACGTGGGGGTTCAGCCATTGTCGAGAATGGGATGCACAAGATGAATGGGGCCAGCACTCAGTACCATGAAATAAGCACTATCTGATAGTCATAATTTTAGAATCATCATCTAGTTGTACAGTAACTATTTTAATGACCATGTTGTCAAATTTTTTAATTCTCTGTGGCAGATAACTAAGTGCCCTTTGGTCATTCATACCCCAAAAAACTTTAAATGATAAATGTTCACAAAACGAAACAATTGAACATTTATTTTTGTGTGAATAGGACTTCACTAACTGCTAAAGTTAAGTTTTTATAAATTTTTAAACTGTTCCTTTAAATGAAGCCTGTATATACTTTATTTTTATGTTAAAATTAAGTTTATTATTTTAAGGCTTGTTGTAATTTGTAATTGAAGCTTCCTTAGGTAATGAGGCCTTCTCTTTCATACTTCTATATTTCATGTATCCATGAAAGTATTGCCCCCCTGTACAATTGTGTGTAGGACTGGTATATTTTGCTTTGCTGTAGTGGGAATCCCTCAGGTAATGGTCCAAGCCAAGGAAAAACAGCGAGTACTGTATGTCAACTGAAAAGTGAGTAATCTGAGCTCGTTCCCAATAAACCACCTGACAAAATATACACATACATGTACTCACATGCTTGTATAGGTTTTATGTCAAAACAGGATTTATTGCATAATATTGGTTTCTGTCAGTGAATTAAACCAACAATTTTGAGTGTTACCATAGTTCCTTTTCTCTTTCAAGTAAGCACTAAGCTCATGAAAATAAAACTCGCATAACTAGTTTTCCTTTAATTTTATTCACAGTAACTGGATATCCAAATAGAACTGAAACTGGGCATTTTTTAAATGTTTTTGAAGCCATAGCATATTTATTATTTCTTAAGTAGCACTTACTTGTGTAAAATTAATAATAAAACAGAAAAATTTATTAATTGAGTTTATTAATGTTTCCTATGATAATGTATCAGTGTGGCTATCAAGGATCACCTGCATATTCAATAAACCCCAATTAAATCAACAAACATCTGAGGCTATATTTGGAATGATAGTGGGGCAGCGGTGGTGTAGTGGTCAGGGCGCGCGCCTCCCACCACGGCGATCCGAGTTCGATCCCCGGCGGGTTCACTCCCGGATTTTCGCATGTGGGAATCGTGCTGGACGATGCCACTTGCTGGCGGGTTTTCTCGGGGTACTCCCGTTTCCCCCGCCCTTGCATTCCAGCGCCGCTCCATTCTAGGGTTTCATTTCTGTCATGCCCGGGGATGACTGTTACCTACGGGTCCCAACTGGAAAGACCGTCACTCGGAGGATGTCGCCTTGCCCTGGGTGCACTCCCCACACGCCATTCTTTAATTTTTATTTGTAATGATCACACCAGTACTATTACCCTGAGTGCAAACAGTAATCCCAGCTGACAGGCTACTAACAGGAGACACCAAATGAAGATTATTAAATGTCGAAAAATTGTTAATTAACTACTAAGTTACAGTCTGATAACTACATTAGAACAGAAATAAATAAATTATAGTAATGGGAAATTGTCTGAACCTATCTAGTCTTGCTTTTTAGTCCTAGTCTAGCTTTCACAATTATTTAATTTATTAAATCATAGCATGTTTAATTATTGTGCATTGAAAAGTTAATTTTGTGCAAAATATTTTTGAAACTAGCATACAGAAGGAGACTCAACAAACTACCTGATCTGGTATCATAATTGATTATATGTGAAATAGTTAAGAAGGGGCAACTAAATTTCAATAGATACAGTTGTGTGCAAAACAGAAATACAGGAAAGAAAATGTCCTGTATAAAACTTGGAAAAAAAGAAAGACTAATAGTTTGTATACAATTTCTGTTCCATGAGTTCTTGTGTTATTTGTGAGATTTACTATTTATGTACTACTCAATTATCAACAGCACGATTACAGAAATTAGTTTCTATGGTTATAAATTTAATGCTCTAGATGACATAAGAAAATGTGACTAACTTCAACATCGACAGCATCTAGCGGCAAGGAAGTATATTGTGCTGTATAATTAAGTTTTTTCAGAATTAGCCAAACAAATTACAGTTAATTAGAATTCATTTCAAATTTTATGGGATTGGAATTAATTTATTTAAGGCCATTATAATAAACATGTGGTTATTATCAGCTGCAATTGTTCAAACATTGGCAGTTCAAATCTGGCCATGCGTACTTTTTAACATTAATAAAAGCACCTAGCAAGCTGGTGAGATTGTAAAGAAAGATTTTTACAGAATGCAACAGTGTGTAAGCAAAAATAAATAAGTATATAAGTATTAAATAATATTTGCTGATATGTTTACGTTGAAAGTAAGACATGTGTTGGCACATCAAGTCAATACGCTAGTGTATCGATGACCACCAGAATCATTCTCCCACAATCCTGAATGTAACTATAGGATTTATAATTGAAACAAACTATATCTGGAATTAACTGCCACTATATGCTAAATAATTACATTTTTTTTAGACTTAGGTATAAAACTTTGATTGAATTAATGTTGCACTATCCTATTCAGGCACATACTTATTAACAAGCAGGAGAAAGAAATTTTTCAGTTTACACTACACCAGATTCAACCGCCCATTTGCCCTTTTATGTAAAACTTCAAACATTTTTTTAATGCTAGCAAAGGATGTGCTCAGGATACATTTCTTATTAAGATAACTTTTCATTTATCTTGCATTTTTTTTATTTATAAAGATCTCAATGGAATAAAAGAATATTTCATTATTGGCTAATAGTGAGTACGAAAGGCACAAAATGGTATAGCCAGGCTGGTGCTGGGATGTTATCTGCCATTTGACCATGCAAACTCTGGAATGGTCATTACCAGTGGATGAGCAGGTAAAAGCGCTCATTCCCTTCTCATATCCATTGTCAGGTAGGGAGCTACTGCATGCAAGGAATGTCTTGACATTGTAGACAAACTGGCACCATACCCGCTTTGATGCAGCTGCCACCTAGCGGCAGGTAGCTGAACTTCATGCAGCTTGTTCTCTACAGCTGTGGTTTCCATCGCGTGCTCCTAATTAGGGTTTCACATTAAGGTCAGTGACTTTTGTAGAAAAAGGCTGCTACTTATGGAAAGCCAGCTTCATTGTCTATCCAAGAGATAGACTTTTGTTTCTAAACAGCTTAAATGTTTCATGAAGTTAAATGAGATTTGAGTAAGGAAGAAGTGTGGAGTGAATTCTGGAAGGAATAGGGAGATCCTGGATAGGAACCACCATATTACATAATTGCCTGCTGTGATACCTACATGAGAATAAAAATACGGACTTCCTTGCCCTGTTATTGCCTAAGATCACGCCAGAGACATAATTTGGGGAAGTGTATGTTTAACCACTCAGTAATCCAGGTTTGTTGAAATTCAAATTATGCTGAGGATTATTAATTTATTTATTTATTTATTTATTACTTTAAGATGCAGTTAAGGCATGAACCTTTTTTCTTGCACTGAACCAGTTGTACCTATTCTTACCTTTCAATTTAATTTATACCAAAATACGTACTTAATAATACGCAATTAGGACAACAAATGAGCACAACATACAAACAAGTACAAAATAATTCAAACAAGAACAAAGATAGGGTGGAATCAATTTTAAAATATATAATAAAGTGGGAAGGGGGGTAGAAGAAAACTGTTTACAGCTCGTACACACACTGGCACACCACACACACTTGTGCTCACACACATACATTTTTATACATTTTTGGGAGTGTTAGCCTTATGTTTTCATCCACTGAGATGTATCAGGAAGTATTTCTTTCTTAAAAGTGTGAGAACTTTTAATATTTTGATGTTCCAGTTGCAAATTGTTCCACAGTTTTGACAGCAGTATTGAAGGGATCTGAACAAAATTTAGTTTTTTGTAGTAGAAGTAACAATTTATTATCAATGTTAATGTGTGTATTTACCAGATGGTGTTCATTTTGAAAAGATAAATGCCTGAAAAGGTAGTGGAGTCTGGATATTTTTTGAGCAAGAACAAGGTATGAGTTGTTTTTCTTTTATCTAGTTTAAGCAGTGACAGCTTTCCAAGCTAAGGGCTTACACTGTCATGTGTTTTTAAGATAATTTGTGTACCTCACACATGTGTTTCGTAGGTTCTGCATTCTTGCCTTGGGGTACTTTTGTGACTTGTAAATATTATAGTAGTCAATTACAGATATTTTGAGGTTTTGGACTAAGATGACTTAATTTTTCTGGTATTAGCCTTTTAAAGTGTTTTAAAGAATGCAATGAATTATAGACCTTTCTACATAGAGAAGTAATATAAACAACCCATGAAAGATTTTCATCAATAATAATGCTGAAGCTCTTCACTGTACTTAAAAGAGAAATTTTATTGTCACTGAAGATGACATTCAGGAGAACAGTTTTGTTGACAGTAGAAACGAGAGCTGGAGAACCTGTAAGGATGCACCAAGTCTTAGCAGAATTTGCACTGAGGCAGTTTCAAACTGACCAGCTTTTTATTTCTGCAAGATCACAATTTATATATGCCATAGTTGCCGTTATGACAGTTTGTTTTTAAATGTATATATACACCTGTTGGTCATCTGTGTAAAGGTGATGTTTGGAATAAGCAAGGCTTTTGCTATCATCATTAATGAATAAAGAGAATAATAAGGGGTCAAGCACAGATCCTTGGGGAATTCCACACTTTATGTAGCACCATTGGGACCTCTGGCCATTAATTACACTGCACTGGCTAAGATAATTAGGGTATGATCTAAACCATCCACACAAATTATAAACATTTTGCAACTTTGCTAGGAGTTCATGGTCAAAAGCACCAAATGCTTTGCTAAAATCTACTAGGCATAACAGTGTTAACTTTCCATCCTCCATTGCTAGACGAATATTTTCAGTAACATAAATAATATCCTATCACATTCGACAGCATCCGTTGGTTGTTGAAGTTTTGCTATTGGTAGCATATGTGCTTGTTTACATCCTGGAAAATTGTTATCTTTTAGTGAGGTGTTCATCACGTATATTGGTAGGATTGCAGGCAAAATAGGTGCTAGCATTTTGATAGACAAGCCATCTATATCTTGAGGTTTTGTTTTAATTTGCCTGAATGACTTACAATAGATACTTCAATGATAGTAACAGGTCAAAAGGAAAGTTGAGGATTTATATTATTTTGTACGCAATTTCTAATATTTTGAATTTAATTTATTTTTCTTGATACATTGGTTTTTACTGGGGGAGAGGTGAAATGATTGTTGAACTTCTCAGGAGACAGAAATGTGGATAAAGCACTGCTTTCCCTCCTTCCACCCCCTGAAGAGTTGCTCCTGAGGCTTACGGATATTTTTCCACAGTTTGGAGCTTGGCTGGGACACAGATGTGGGCCACACCACCCCCACTCACAGAAACACATCAACTCACACAGATCCCAAGCATATGTGGAAGTGCCTGCTCCCCACCCCAACACCCCCAAGTAGCCCTGGCACTGTAGGAAATTGATACTAGCCACATTACCTCCACTCACAGGACTGCACCGGCCTCTAAAAATATCAAGCTCATTGTGATGGAGCCTGCCTGCTGCCCCATAACCACTGATGAGTCTTGGCTCTATTGGCCTCAAGAATTATCGTTGTGATTTGACTTTTAACTGTGTAGTGGATGAGGTAGTATCCTAAACCTACTTGGCAGATGCCAGTAAGGAAAGATACATAGTGTTTATAACAAATGTAATTGTGAGTTGCATGACTGAGGAGATAATTGTGAGTTGCATGACTGAGGAGAATAATATTGTGTTGTGGTTGAATGGGAGCATAACTTGTCCCCCATTCCCTGTTGGCCAAGGAAGGACCAGAGGCAGCTGGTGCACTATAGGATTGACAGCCCCAACCCCACCCCAGACAATGCAGTACTGAATAGATATGGCCTTTGCATGAACTGATGACACAGCATTTCTAGCTTTTGTGAGGGGGCTGCGGTGGTGTAGTGGTCAGATTACTCCTGTATTTTTGCATGTGAGAATAGTGCCGGATGATACAGCTTTTCGGTAGGTTTTCTCAGCGATCTCCTGTTTCCCCTACTCTTGCATTCTTGTGCTACACCATATTCACCTCACTTTACCCTCATTGGCTCTCAATACCTTGATGTTAAGAGACACCCAAATCTCTCCACTCCATTGCACTAGATTTGTGATCTGTCCCTTAACCCTATTATTTCCCATATCACCTACAGTTCCTGGATGTCCACCCCTAAGGCCAGGTGACAATATCAGATGTGGGTGATTTGGTCATGTGGTTTTTGTACCTGCAATGGTCTGCNGGGGGGGGGGGGTACTTGGTATCAGACAGTGTGCCTTGTCCATTGAAGGCTGTTTTGCTAGGCGCTTTGTTGTGTGTGCGGGAATGCAGTAAGTCATGTGCAAAGAGACTCGTATTCAGGAGATATTGTGCATGCCGCATGTGCAACAGGTTATGTGCAAAGTGTTTCATCGCAATGTAACATAACTAGGGTTTTGTACATCATGGTTGTCAATTATTAGTCATTATTTCAAGTGCACTAATTTTCAATGTTGATTGTGTAACTCTCCTGTTTATTTTGTTCTGCACGTGTTAGCTGCCATTATATTTCATTTTATTTTTTTACTCCGCGTGGGAAAGGTATATGGAATTTGTCATACTTCCGGTTGCCATCAGAGTGACGAGTTTCAGCGACCATGATGGGAGTTGGTAGTGGCTGCTCAGCTCTCACGCCAGGTGAAGCTGTGCTGCTCATCCCACAGGAACATCATATTTGTACTCTCTGATAATATAGTTGTGGTAGCTTAAACAATTTATATAACCTTTTCACTTTTGTTCCTGTAGAGATCTTCTGCCCATTTCTGTATTCGGGGAACCCATAAGTTATATATTCTCACCATAAGGTTTCTTTGATCTATATGGACCATGTGCGTAAACCTTGGGCTGACACTTGAAATTTAGATTTTCCCATCAGGTTTTTTGCAGTTTGTTTGTAGTTTTAGTGGACATCTTTGTACTGTGTAGTTCTACCCTTTTGTGTTGAATAAACTGCCAATGTTATGGTTTATATGTTATTCATTCATGTAACTGTCCCATCCATGCTGCAATTTCCTGACATGGTAGTTGGCAAAGTTGGGGGCCATAATACCTGACCACTAGTTTTGTGTGCCTCTTTGCTGACAATAAGGCTATTAGGGTTTACTCATAGTTATCAGGCCTCACCATCTTCAGGCCACATTGCAGCATCACTCACTCCCTGCAATCAGAGTTGTGCACTACTGCTTGCCTGTGTGTGTTTTTATAACCTGATGCCCTGGATTTTACTGACTTTGTGCTAACCATCTGCAGTTTCCTCTACTGACCTAGTTGAAGCTGATAACAATACACACTTATTATAAACTTTCCCAAAAAACACTAATTTCTGCCAATTTTTCTTCATACAAGTTTTGGGTTCTGTATTGGATTCCCCCCACCCTCCCACAAGATTTATTGGTTAGATTTCAGCGTTTTCATCAACTTGTTGAGGCTGTGGAAATATTCAAATCACGTAAACATGCTTTGTGTTTCAGACACCTAAAGAAATAGTACAAAGTTGTAATAAAGACAGACATGGCTTTTAAAAAATATTTATTGCAGTCTTGTAAATCAAATACTCCCCATCACACATAGAAACAACATAAAGACTATGTAGTTTGGTGGTTCCATTGTCACCACACATCAGTTATGCAATTGTCAGGACATTAATTAATTATGTAATATAAACATAAAATTAGTAAAAACATGACAGTATCAAAACTTTGTAACTTATGCAACTAGCTGAAAATGCAATATGTAAAATTGCATAACTGAAAAGAACAATAGTGATAAACAACATCAAGCTAGCATGAAATGAGCCATATTGCAATGTTATTAACTTGATTTCCAAGTCATAATCTTCCCTGCCATCACATATGCATGTTATAGATAGTAAATCTTTAAACATAGAATCACATTTTATATACAAATCACAAATTTCAACACACGTGTTTGTGTCATAATACTTCAAACATCTGTTCAAATCAAAATAGATCACTGTTAATTCATCAGATTCAAGCACAAAANATATATATATATATATATATATATATATATATATATATATATATTACTTAACATATGGTTTTAGCTGGTAAATTTACAGATATAACTGTTTTGTACATTTTTTTGCATGTAAAGTCAGTAAATAATAACTCATGTGCAAAATGCAGCCCGTATATAAATAGTGGTTTTGTTAAAAACCTTCTTGGAATAAGATGTAATTACTGCCAAGAAAAAGTCACATTGTGAAACTATAGGTGTTATATAATGTCAAAGCAACCCATTATTATGTTATGTAAATACCAGCAAAGTGGTTATTAGAAAAAAAATAATGTAAGTGTTTAATTAAACAATACTGC
The DNA here is from genome assembly GCA_002778355.1 of Clitarchus hookeri. NCBI lineage: Eukaryota > Metazoa > Arthropoda > Insecta > Phasmatodea > Phasmatidae > Clitarchus > Clitarchus hookeri. Next base: position 590,358 of record NQII01000472.1, read on the forward strand.
ATGTTTAAAAAATATTTAAACAATTACACTGGGTTTGAACATGAAATTTTCTATTGACAACTCCTGCCATACCAATTGAGCAATTGTGTTTCAGATAAAATAATTTTGAAATTTGGTGAATAAAATAAATATATGGTGATAGTTTCTTGCTTCATTTATAATGTTGTGAACCTTAAAAAAAACCATGTCTTATATTTTATGTAGCATTCTTGCTAATATTAACTTTTATTTATAATATAATTAAACCATGGGACTTGCTAATTGTTTGATAAATACATTCAGTTTGAGGAATTATAACCTGTAAGTGCCTTATTGGATATGGATATTGTCACAGCAGCTTATTCATAGATTTTAAGTAGCAAATGAATCATCACATTGTGTGTAGGCCCTAGATTAACTGAGATTTTAGCTGGCAATATAACATTCTGGAATACAACTAATTTCAAGATATGACGTGAGCTGCGTAAAATCCTAATAAACCATGTGGGAAAACCAGCCTAAGAGAAATAATTTTCAAGTTGGGTGTGGAAAGTTTCTAGGATCCTAAAGGTAAAAATGAAACACAAAGGAGTTATATCTTATTAACATTCAGACATTAAATGTTGGGGGAAAAGGTGGTATTTTGCCAATATTTACAGCTTTTAATGGTCACCGAGATTTGTTCAGTAGAGTCAATAGGAAGTACAATTTCAAGAGCAGAAAACAGGAAAAGTTTATACTGTGACAGTAATCCTATTCCACCAGACTGCAGGTTAGGAATAAACAAAAAAGAAAAGATTGAAAACTTTGCCAAAGACTTCTAAGTTTACATTTCTATGTAAACATATCGGGGTGGTCTATTGTCCTCGGTAAAAAGCCATTTATATTTCATTAGTCATTCTAACAGGCTAATGTATAGAGCTGCAGTCAAAATTTTTTGAGTTTTTAGAACTAGATAGGAAATTGTATGTTTGGTTGGTATTTCATATAATTTCCTATAGCGAAAGAAGGTATAGTTATAATTGGAATGATGTTAGAAGTGGAATAAATAGTGATTCATATGTATGTATACAAAATAAGAGAAAATTAATTGAAATTTGTTCTATTTTATGTGTCCTTTCAAATGCTTAAAATCTGAACACTAAAATTAAAGTTAATTATTACTGCTACTTATTCTGATGGAAATTTTATGAGTGTAAGTTGAGTGTAGGGTTCAAATCAGAAATGTACATATGAGGATTGTTACATTAATCAGTACACTTCGTAGGTGTACTGTTGATCAAAATAAATCTCACCATTGCAGGTGGATCTTTTGTTAATGAGAAGCCATCAAATATTATTCCTTAGTTTGTATATGTCCTCTTACTAAGGTATAAAATAGTTGAAATCTATAAACTGTTTTAATTAGTTGTATAGGAACCGTTGTGGTTCTATGACTAATACGTCTCTCCACCAAGATGATCTAGGTTTAATTCTCAGTGGTTCCACACTTAATTTTTTGATTTGAGAAATGTGACTTATTTCACTGTTGGCCAGTGGGTTTGCTCAAGGTAGTCCTTTTTACCCTGCTCTTGCATTCCATTTTGCTGTTCCAGTTTCATTTCATTTCACGACCATACATGCCAGTAACCTAGTTATTTCCCACCACCATCCCAAATCTCTCTGCTTATTGGTTGTATAAATAAAATTGCTGTGCATATCAAAGATAAAGATGATTGTCCAAATTACTTAATAAATAAAGTCAGTATGTTAAGAATTCACATTAAGCAGTTGACATAAGGTGCAGAAAATGTATGATGGAAAAGATGTCTGGCGAACAAAAAGACTCATTATATCAATGAAACTTTGAGGTAGGTGGTCCGATTTCCTTGTTATTGTTAGCTATAGATTAGAAATATGCAGTTAATTCAAAACAAGAGTTGGTACTTCTTAACACCCATGTAAATTTTATAACTGATTCTGCAAACAAGGAAGGCATTGGAGCTAAAGTCAAATTATGTAAAAGTGAACAACACAAATGAGTGTAAGAAATCATTGAAATATGTTGAAAAAAAGAGGTGTTGATAAATTATGTAAACAATGGGGCTTTGGAGTTTTTTATTCTCTAAAACAATCACAAAATATTGTTTTGAATGTTAAATCCAGCAATTGCCACAAAGTAACTTATATGTGTTGTTATAATCTTTTCAACACCTTGCCAAAACTAAGCACATTTTCTGTCATCATCAGGTGAAGAACATTAAAAATGTGTTCAAATAGCCAAAAATACCCATAATTCAACTTTAGCAGCAATTTTACAAACCGTTTATACTTATTTACATATAGTGTGTATGCCTAATTTCGAGAAGGTTATTACAGTGTAGTTTCAGCACCCATTTTACCCTGTAAAGTGTCTAGAACAATAGCACAGTTAATAGTGTTTGATTTCTCAAAACAATAAAAGCATTAATACAAGCATCATTGTAATAAAATCAACACAAGTGTAAATACTCCTACAAATATGTAAACTCGCACATTAATAATTCACAGTTATGTGGTGATGGATACTGTCAGCATTTTCGTATCCTCCTCTGACCCTCCTATGTCTGAACATAACATGTGTGCTTGTACGCCAACAATGGACGCAGCTGACCAGCAAGGTGCATGGCGAACAGTATGCACATGAGAGCAGAGCAGCAGTGAGCGACCAGAACATGTCAATCGGCCTGGCAACTACAGTTAAAGTGGTGTCCGTGCCACAAGGATTATGGCCGGTACTACCAACACCAACATAGTCTCCCTGCCAACCACGTAATGAGTGTTATATTAAATCACACTCCCAGTCAACATAAACAGAGGAATCCAATACAGCGTTGTGTAAAGTGTTGTGTGAAATAGTGCGGGAAGTGGTCACCATTCTGATTTAAATGCAATAGTTTCACATGAGCCATGTAACATTTTTAAACAAAGTATTGCCAACATGCCTGCTATAAGTTGGATTTGTATTATTAAAGTGAGGAAAGTATTCATAGCATAGTAGTACAGGAATTCCACGGGACGCACTGCTGTTCCCATTCGTGACACGCCCGCAAGTTTTAGAGAAGCACTCAGAAAAGCCTTCATGTTGCAAGAGCAGTGTAGCAAAACATGTAGAAAATTGTATTTTAATGGTAGGAGGGTTATTTTGTTTTTGTAAATGTTTATTATTTTTTGTATACAGTTTTGGCATACGCATGCATGCAGTAGACATGAGCTACCTTCGTCTCTGCCATTATTTAGGCTCTTCTGGCGCTGCGTCGGGGTAAGTCGCATATTGCTGCAATGGGTTTTCATAACTTGTTTGAACTCTGTTAGATTACCATCAGGTTCTTTAGTTTACGAGAAACTTGTCTGCTTTGCCTCTTGTTTTTTACGCCGGCGCTCTCTCTTTTATATCTCTGAACAAAGGAGCATCAATATTATATTTATGCGCGCAGTCAACTCCATGGGCTTGTGATTGCTCTGACCACATGGTGGATGACTACAACTGTGCTTAACTTACATGTAAATATAATTCTGTTTTAATGAGCTCAGAGACACGACCAGGTGTTAGTGACAGTATGTATCGGCATATGCACAACATTGTAATAATTGTGAAAGTAAACACCAGTTGCATTGAACCACATGTTTTTCGTTCACATAGTTACTGTTGCTAGGCAGTGCTGCATCACAGTGCTAGGGCAGAAGGCATGCTCCACGGCCTGGACAGTGGAGGAAGGTGGTTTTTTAGGTCATAGTGCACTTTATATACACCCATGTGTCTGTTAGTGCATCACCGTCAACACGGGGGAATATGCCACGCTGACCATTCACCCTGAGAACTCATCTCCCTGCCCTAGCCAGAATACACTAGGGGCACCCATGATTTTTCAGGGTGTCCAGCAAGTGTAAAATGCAGGAAAAATCGGGAAATATACGGGATTTGAAATGCGGCGGTTTCTGAATGGCAGGAATTTTTTCTGGTTCATGGGATCTGTGTTAGAATTTCAAAAACCGCACCAAGACAACTCAACAGTAAAGAATCTGCACTGCTTTTGAAAGTTGGAATAACACAGCATGTTACTATAACGGCGTCAAGGTCATGGAGAGAAGGTAGGAAATAATAAAAGGATGTCCACGGAGCTCCTGCTGTGAAGGACAAGGGTGGCAGGGTTTGGTTTATTGCGGTAGGGAGGCGGTAGGGTAGGAATGCCTGTCTTCTTTGCATCACTGCCCGAGTCTGACCGCCACTGCTGGTCTAGTTATATACGGCAGACAATTTTCGTAATTAATGTTTGTGCGTGCGCATCATTGGGGTGGTTATAATAGCGTAATTCAGCTGCTTATGAGTGTTTACTTTATGTCTTCGGCAGATGACTGACATGCTGAAGAGTTGAAGCAGAGAATTTTGCTGTTATTATGCAATGCAATGAATTCTATTAATATGGTTTGATTTAAAATGTTTTCCCAACTTTGGTTACAAATACCTCTTTCTTACATTTCGCACCATGATCTGCTGCCCATTTTCATATTAATCATGAATATGAAAAATGTCAACTTGAACCACAACTATTTCACATGGCTGTCTTGTGGAAGCAAGCTTTAAATTCAACTCTGGAGCATTATTTTGTTGTCTATTAACAGCCTGTTATGTTGCATTGAATGAGTCATGTAAGGATATGCCGTATCTTGTCTGGGAACAAAAAATTTAGCTTTGGATACAGTTTAACTTTTAGCTTCTGGAGATTGTAATTGCTTTGTTTCAAACAAATGTCAAAATCTTTCCCGTAAGTAGATTTAATTTCACATGAGTATCATCCAGTTTCATTGCAACATTTACTGTCACATTTTAAATTAAAAATTTTAAGCAGTCTACTTGTTGGTAGCTTTATTTCCCCCGTTTCCCTACCTTTGTTTCATCTCTCGCTCTCTCTCTCTCTCTCTCTCTCTCTCTCTCTCTCTCTCTCTCTCTCTCACACACTCATATATATATCCCTCCCTCCTTCCCCCTCTACACCCCTTTCTCTATCCCCTCCCTCTCTCCTTTCTCTCTCATTATTCCTGCCCTCTCCTTTCTCTCCCCCTTCTCTCTCTCGCCCCTCTTTCCCTCTCCCTCTCTCACCCCTCTTTCCCTCTCCCTCTATCTCCCCTCTTTCCCTCTCCCTTTATCTCCCCTCTTTCCCTCTCCCTCTTTCTCCCTCTCCTCTCTTAACCTCACCTACCTCTCCCCTCCACTACGTTCTCTAGCTGCACCACGCCCTTGGCCACAGATAATTGGCCCTCGGTCATAAAGTAGTGAATCACGAATCGCTTACGATTGGCTGTGAGATTTTGGACAGACATTGAAAAATTGGTTAAAAATAAACAATTCATTCTGAAACAGCTTAATTATGAAATTTAATTCAATAGGAGTTTACAAGGGGCGACAGGTGTGCATGGCGCAAAGCTCAGTATAATTGTTATACACATAAAGAGGTTTCAAACTGCACCTAACTGCACTCAAGAGTTGTGGTGGCATTGTTGTCATAGTATAAAATAATTGTAAAGATAATTTTTAAATTAAATGTGAAGCTTATTGATTTGCACTAATCTCACAGTAGATACATTTTATTTATTGCATTATCTGCCTAACAAAATATATAAATTAAGTCTGCAAAGGTGGAATGTAAACATTAGTTTCAAACATCGAATTCAAATTGCAATGGAGGAAGGGAAAGTCAATGACTTGAAACAGATTTTAGTTAAGAGTTTTCAAAAGTATTTGACTAATTGTAACATTATATACATTATAAGTGTCTACATTATATTCATAATATTTTAAAGCGCTATATGCCATCATGTCGGAGTTATAAATCTTAGAATGATGTGGAAGCACACATTCAAAATGTTGGGGTACCTTGAAAATTCTGCTTCTTAATCATTCTAAGGACCTATAAATCAGACCTGATGGTAAATAGTGCTATCAAATTATTATAAATATGATGTAGACACTTTAATTATAAAGTATTTATAGTGGCTGTACTGTAAGGTTTCACACTTTTTACAAAAAAAATAATTATAAACCCACCTCAAAATTTATGATTCTTGGTCATTCTAAGGGCCTATAATTCAGACATAATGGTATATAGCCTTATAAAAAATATAATAAATATGATTTATACACTTAATTTATAATGTATATATGGTGGCTATACAGTAAGGTGTCAGGATTTTTCTTAGGTGCACCTTGAAATTTGTGCTTTGTAATCATTCATGTCCTGAAATTAAAAAGTAAAAAAATATAGTGCTACAAAAATATTGTAAATATAATGTACACACTTTAATTATAATGTATGGATACCGTCTATACCATAATGTGTTATGATTTTTTCCAAAAAATTAAATATTGAGGTGCACCTTCAAATTTGTGCTTTCAAGTCATTCTTAGGTATCTTAAACATGCGTAATGGCATAAACCACTATAAATGTATTATAAATATGATGTAAGCTCTTCAATAATAATGTATTTTTAGAGGCTGTACTATACGGTCTTATAATTTTTCCCAAAAAATTAAAATTTTTGTTCCATGCCGAGTGTTGTCCAGGAGGCGGGATAGAGCCAACTTCAGTCCAGTTTTTTTCCTCGATGACATCCATATTTTATTGTCGCAGTGGTGATTAAGCTATATTTTCTTGCGGCGGTGGAGATAATTTCGTGCTGCAGAATGGTAAACCTTTTTTCATTTGGTCTCAAAAATTTACACTTTTCCTCAAGCCGTTCAACTACGCATGGATCTAGTATAGTGTTACAGGAAAGTACGTTGCCCGTGTGCCACAATTTTTGCCAGCATGCTTGTTTTCAAGATTGTAGGAAGTAAATTATGGGATTGTTTATATTTACTGAAGGAGTAGGCAGCTTCACTCTTATTTTGTTTACAGTAGTATTCTTGTTATTTTTAGTATTGGTCTTTGATTTACTATGGCACCATAATTTTGAGTGACAATCTCATTTGAAAACTTTTAATTCAAGCAGAGATCATATTTGAAATTTTGGCAATTTTTTTTCTGGTTTCAATGGTTTGTATTTACGAGCCCATCTCTATGTATGCTTCTTGGAATAGCAGATTTATGAGAATTACTAGTTTGTTTCAGAATATCGTAATGTGATGTACAATGAGCTGTAGCCAGAGTGAGGCAATAAATACATCGCAGACGTTACTTTTGATGGCATTGGACGACAATGGGGAAAAGAGGAGTACACAGATGCACGTCCAAGGTCAAGAAGCGAGGGAGCAATACGGGTGACAGTAACACGCACGCCTAGTGTCTCATCACTCCTATGAGCAAGGCTTGCAGTGTTTCCGTCGTGGTCCTGTACTGTGCAAATTAGATCTGTAACAGTGGAACTTGGTTACATGCGATGAAAGCCCACAGATTTAACTACACCCGTATGTTTGTACTTCCTCTTGCCGCTTAAGGAAACTGCATAGGTATCTTTAAAAATGTGGTATTTGACCATTTTCACAAATTTTTTCTCCATAAATATACTTAATATGTTAAAAGTAAAAACATGAAGGCATAGCTAGTTTTTTTTTTTATTTTTTTTTTTTTAAATCTTTTCTGGCAAAAAGTCATATTTCCAGAACATTTATGTACAGAGATACGGGAATACGCGCAAACAACAATTTCGCAGAAAATGTGTCACTGTGGACTCCTCTTAAATACTTACGTTTAGAAAAAAAAAAAAGGAAAAGCGCACAATACTTTATGTAACACAATAAAAAATACTACTTACAGTTATCTGCCTCTACAACAAAATTAAATTTGAATTAGTGGAACCGTTTTGCTATCGAGAATCTATTTCCAAAATGCTTACGTTTATAATATTGTATCGTTTGTATTTTTTGTTAACTTTTAAATTCCATTTTTCCCTAGGTATGGTCTAAAAATGCACTGCTCTCTTGGCTGTTAGTAACCTATTCTCTCCAAAATATACATCAGCATGGTCTGAGATGACCATCGTTGCCGATGAAGTGTCGAAACTACATTGAATTTTGCCATCTGTCAGCACCGGACAAATCATGCTGCATCATGTCGCTGTATCGTGAAACCAGTTTTACCTACAACATAAAAATTACAGATAAGCTACATGACTTTCATTCTACTTGATAGTTTCTCATATCATTTTTATGATGTACTGAAATTCCAAGGAAAAAGTGGGAAATGTACAGGAAATTCAATTTACAGTATTGCTGGACACCCTACTTTAACTTAGTAATTTCCACGACTTTAATTTATTGATGTCACGTTACACGCTAACCCCTCGGAACATCAGCGGTAGCTTGCTTGCTACTTTTCCGGCCAGTGACACAGCGGTAGCAGCAACACTTGGCACCCAACTCTGTGGCTATGAACATCTTGCAGAAGACTACAGGATGCCACCACGTCAAACAAACCACCACGTGTTTGACCTACCGCCATTTTGGGACACTGCCAGAGCATAAACAGAACAGCCATTGTGTGCACCACATTCCAGTGACCCCTCTAGGGAGTATTGCCACCCTTGTGACTCGGTGATGGAGCGTGCATACTGCGTGCAATAAATGCCAAATCAGAAAACATGTTTGAAAATGTGTGCCATGTGAATACACGGACAGAGTCTGTCCAGTGTGTAATGTGTTGTGCAGTATAAAACAGATACTATATATGGACAGGGGAGGTTAGGGCAGGCGGACTACGAATTTTAATTTCCATGGGTGTACAGAATTCTAGGTTGCTGCGACATGTACGAGGTACGTTAAAAAAAAAAGGTGACTTTTCAAAGTTTGTGGGCTTATGTACATTTGATTATCAATTTTTTTTTTTTTTTTTTTGTTATGTTGGTACACATGTCCCCAACTTATGTTGACATTATTAGCCATTTTGTATTTTAGTTTGTTTTTGACAGATATAAAGGTTAGAGGTGTTTTGGTGTGCTTGGCAATTTTTTGCTATCAAAAAAAATGGATCAAAGAATCTGTATTAAATTTTGTGTGAAAAATAAAATTAAGTGCTCCGACGCACTTAAAATGTTGACTGTGGGGTTTGGCGAGTCTACTTTGAGCAAAAAAAATGTTTATAAGTGGTACAAGCTCTTCACAGAAGGCCGAGAAGATGTTAATGACGGTGCCCGCCCTGGATGCCCCAGCACGTCAACATCCGATGAAAACGTTGAAGCAGTGAAGAAAATTGTTATGGAGAATCCTCGAATCACTATTAAAGAAGTTGCTTAGGATGTCGGCATATCGGTTGGCTCATGCCATGCAATTTTTTCAGAAATTTTGGGCATGAAACGTGTGGCAGCAAAGGTTGTTCCAAAATTGCTCAATTTTTATCACAAGCACCGTCGCGTGAGCATTGCTCAGGAGCTGTTGAATGACGTCAATGACGGTCCAGATTTGCTCAAAAGGGTCATATTATGACGTCGAAACAAAAGCCCAATCATTCCAATGGAAGCGGTCAGAAGAGCCAATACCGAAAAAAGCACGCCAAGTTCGGTCAAATAGTGTGGTTCATAGTAAGTTCTTGCCAAAAGGTCGTACGGTCAATATGGAATATTACCTTGAAGTTATGCGCCGTTTGCGTGAAGCAATACGAAGAAAATGCCCGGATTTGTGGCAAAACAATTCATGGCTTTTGCATCACGGTAATGCACCTACTCACATTGTTGCTTGTTCGTGATTTTTTGGCCAAAAACAACACCGTAATCATGCCTCAGCCACCGTATTCACCGGACTTGGCCCCCTGCGACTTTTTCCTGTTCCCAAAACTGAAGAGACCCATGAAAGGACGGAGGTTTGCCACGATTGAGGAGATAAAAAGACAGCATCGCTGGGAGAGCTCAAGACCATACCAAAAAGCGCATATCAGAAGTGCTTTGAGGATTGGAAAAAGCGCTGGCAGAAGTGTATTATATCTGAGAGGGATTACTTTGAAGGGGACAAAATAGATATTTATGAATAAATAAATATTTATCGAGAAAAATAAAGTCACCTTTTTTCTAAACAAACCTCGTATATGCAGGGTTGCTACAGGTATAGAAAACCGGGAAAAGTCAGAGAATTAAAAATGGTAAGGGATTTTTTGGAAAAGTGAGGGAAATAAAGGAAAATTTTAATTCCTTCCTTGTTTGTTTTACGTCTTGCCGAAGTCTCATGTTCAGAGGCTTATAAAATAAAAACAACTCTACGTATGTTAATAGAACCTACTACACTCTATTTGCAAGACAGTAGTGTAAAGTAATATTAAAAGGCTCAGGGGACTCTTCCCAATTTGTTGCTATAAGCCTTCAAACGTTGGACTTTGTTAACACCGGTGCTTCAAAGTCGCATGTTCGGAGTTTTATAAAATAAAAGCTACGCTACAAAGGTTAATTGAACCTACCACACTTTATTTGCAAGACAGAGTAGTGTAAAGAAATATTAAAAGGTCAATGTGTCTTGTCCCCAATTTTTTGCTATAAGCCTGTCACTACTAGGCCACCCGAGTTATACAGGGTGGTGGCTGGTAGGTTATTTAGTTAAATTACTGTGGTGCAGACTAAGGGCATCTGTGGTTGTGGCGTTTGGGGTAAACAAATACTCATATTCTCCGTTTGTTAAAACACCAGTATTTTATTTGTCTGAAGGTAACATAGGTATTTACACACACTGGCGAGACTGAGCCCCCCTACAAGTCGTAGGCCTGAAGGGCTGGTGGGCTGAATACTATGCGTCAGGGAAGGTTGTTGAAGGGAGACGTTTCTCTACTTATCTGTGACTTCAGCTTTTGGTGAGTTGTCTTCGTTGGTAGCTGAGGCATGGTGAGTTGGGTGGCCCATTGTCAGGCCCTCGGACTGGCTCTCGTTGGCGTGCTGTACTCAGCTGGCTTCTTCCTGCGGCTTTGACTGACTCTCTCGGAAGTCCGGGATAGTTTCCCGGGACTTGTGCTTTCTCTGCGACCTCGGCTGGCATTCCTAGTCTGAGACCTCGCATCCCCTCTCCTACGTCGACGTCCGCAACGATCTGGCTCGCGTTTCTGACTTCCCCACCTCGGAAACTGCCACTACGTTTTCAGAAATAAACTCGTAAGTTCTCGGCACTTCTACTCGGTTTGTCTCGGAAATTTACACATGAAGTTTTGGCTGTGCCTGGGTTCTCTCCTTGGTGACGTCACTATTGACTTACTGACTGACCGACTTCGCCATCCGGCGCACAATTACGTCTTCTCGGGGAACGGTGCCTCTCTGTTGGGGCTGCCACTCGTTTCCGGGGATTTACTCATATTCTCGGCACTTTTCCCATCACACGATGGCCTACACCCATGTTTCGTTCGCCTCCCATCTCGGCTGCACCTATCTCGTCTCGCGGCTGTACTACCGAACAACTCCCGTCTCGGCTGGCGATAATTGACTTTGACAGGATCCGAACCCGGCCTCGACTNCCTCGACTGCCTCACCCGTCTGCCGCCTTTCTGCGTGCAATATGTCTGCCTGACTGACTGACGCTGGTCCGGCGCCTCTCGACGCCTCTGAACAACTCCGAACAACTGCTCCCGAACAACTGATTGTACATCACTGCCTGGGCCGGGTCTGAACTCCGGCCTGGTGATACGATTGCCTCTCGCACTAACTGCCTTCTCCGCCACGCATCGCGGCTGCCGAACAACTCCTTCCTGTCTCGGCTGAACAACTGACTCCTTGCCTCAGCTACGCCTGAATTTAACCCGTCTACCGCTATATTCAAGTTAGCTGTCAGCATTTTCTCGAGAGAGAAATCGGGAAATCCCCTGTGTACCTCGCACGTTTTTTGTGTAGGATTTCGTGTCTCGTCAGAAGCTTGTGCGCTCCAACTAGGGTGGAGGGAGGGTGTGGTAGTACGTTTCGGGGATTCCTGTGAGCTGTAGGTGCATTAATTCTCGTCGGGGGCACCCCCTGATTCCTTCACAGAGGGCCGCATATCAGCTATTTCTCGGGACTTTCCCTGTTTTTCTCAACTTCGGTTCTTCCCAGTGAGCCAATATACGTCGGGACAGCCCCGAAGGTATTCCTCTCAGGGTGTGAATACAGCGCAATGCCTATCCCCTGTACCTGTCATGCGTAAAGCCTTCCAACGTTGGACTTTGTTCACACAGGTGCTTCTAAGTCGCATGTTCGGAGTCTTATAAAATAAAAGCTAAGCTACGTAGGTTGATAGGACCTACCACACTTTATTTGCAAGACAGAGTATTGTAAGGTAATATTAAAAGGTCTGGGGGACTCTTCCCCAATTTTTTCCTTTTGCCTTCAAACATTGAATTTTGCTCACACAGGTGCTGTGTCTTATAGCAAAAAATGTGGGATGTGTCCCCTGGAACTCTTAGTATTTTTTACAGTACACTTTCTTGCTAATAAAGTGTGGTAGGTCCTGTTACTAATTACTGCTTTCTAGCAAAGCCATTGCTGTATGCACATGTAGCGTACAGGCAGTTACATAAAAAAATATTTTCATGGTTTTTTTTTTATAGTTACAGGTTAGTTATGTTTTTATACTTAGCTCTATTAAGAAAAAAATTTAACTAGAAAAGCAGTGGGAGACTGATGCAATCCATGAAGAGATTATGAAGATCTGTGGTGTTGATAGCTACCTTTTAGTAACCCAATTTTTAGTGTTGTGCCCTCCAATCTGCTGAACATTTACGTAGGCCTATTTATCACGCTCAAGTTGTTTTCAAGATTTGTTTTTTCATGTCATGTCCTTGAAAAATTTGAGATTGGTTTTTATTGTGTTCTCCTCTGCATAAATATGAAGCCAGTAAGAAGTTATGTGAAAATTCAAGGTATTTTTTTTCAACTGAGGATCATTAATTAATGCTAGAATTTTTTCAAAAGTAGTCCTATCTATACATTTCTTGAAATGAGTTAATGTTGTGAATATTGTCTTGGGTTACCTAGGAAGTATTTGTGGTACTCAAGAGTTTGGTTTTATGTATGTGTGCATTTTTCAATAGTGCTGCGTATGGGATTTCATTTTTTAGTGTCAGTGTTTGCATGCTTATTAAGTGGGAAAGTCAGGGAAATTTGTTTTGAAGTTCTGGAAAACAGGGAAAAGTTAGGGAATTTTTTCAGTTGGTACATGTAGCAACCCTGGTATGAGATGTGGATCCCATCAACCATGCACAGCAGCAGTCCAACTGCACCAAACAAATTGGGCAACTGTGCAGGGAATTGGGCTCCAAAGTCCATACGTGTGATTAGGCCAGGGAGGTGGAGCTGACATAATCTGGTTTCCGGAAGAAATAACACCCAAACCTGAAATCCGCCCTGATATGCCAAGCACTGAGACGCCACCTCCACACATGATCACAGAACCTGACGCTGGATGTGAGCCGACCACCAGTACCACAACCGCACATGACGTGCCGGTACTGACAGACGTCACAGAGACACTGGGCATCTGCTCCCCAATGCAGAGCATCGCGATACCTTCTCCAGATGCTTTTACTGAACTGGATGCAGAATGCAGGCTGCCTAACACCGCTGCGTAGGCACCAGACCCACCAACAATACCAACCAGAGCAGAGACGGCAAGCATCCCCGCCGAGACACCACCTCTGGCCATCCCTAGCCCACAAACACTGTGCATGTTCAGCGTCCCCACTGATATGCCTGTACAATGGGTGGAAGAGGCCCTTCGGCAGACATCGCCACCTCAGTCACCAGATGCAGAGATGCCGGGAGCATTTAGATGAATGCTGCTGCCAGGCGCTGGCCTGGGTGTCCCGATGCCAACCGCTTGTACCCTGCGGCGAGCTTGGGAGCAGGATTTGAAGAGACATTGTTATGTAGCATCTTCGTGTCACAAACTTGAGCACGTATTCTTGTTATAACACAAGGATGGCACATAAATGGAAGGTGGGATCTAGATTCCTGTTTAGAGTAGGGCTTACTACTGAAAGCAAAAAATATGGGCGTGCTCCTGTTTTACTTATTACATAAAGTAATTGTGTAGCTCAAATTTTTATCAATCACAACATTATAATTAGAAAATTATATATTATCCTCGGGTGATTATTGAGGAAGTTAATAACCATGAAATAAAATTACTTCTTTCTTTTTAACAACTGTTCTATTAAAACTTTTTTTTTTGCCACTACACCAAATGTATGTAATTTTATTTCACGAGTATATTTTTAATAACTTTTTTAGTATTATACAATTTTTTTTGTCAAGCTATAATCTCCTTTTTTTTTATATATATATATATATATATATATATATATATATATATAATGCTCATGGCTATATCGTTGGGTACCCGCAATCGCTTCATTCAAAATTTTACCTTACTGAAAATTTACTTTTTATACATTATATTTACTCTTATTTTAAGTTGAAAACACAAATAACTTTGTAGTTGAACAGTCCAAATAATTACACAAAAATCAACTGATGTCAAGTCAGACAGAAAGTTCGGAGCACTCCCGAGCACATGCAGCAGGCAAAAATGATTTAGAGGTTACTTGATTCCAGAAATTCACAAGTAATTTGTGGTCCCGGCCGAAAGAAGTGGAATATGGTTAAAACGACCCTGCCATTATTGGGGGTGAATCTCGCATCACATCAAGGATAGAATGGTTGGCCACAAGATTAGCCACGATGCCGCGATCCGTTAAACATAATAACGAATTTGTTTGAAAAAGATTGTAATCACGAAAATAATATGGTTACGTCGCAAAATAAAATATCCATAAAAAAAACTACCCATAACTGCTGATAAAAACTATTTCATCTCAAGATGATGAAAGATTCCAAAAGAAATCAAAATTAAGTGGACTACATGCTATATGGTGAGAAAATGAAGGAAGTTACCTGAGTGGAAACCTATATATACAAAGGTATGCTGCTGACTTCGTGGTTTCACGCAACTTTTTGATACATAAATTTAAAGTTAAGAAAGACATAATAATTCACAAATTAAGTTTTTCATTTTAATAATCATAAATTAAGAGTTTACACAATATTACGTACATAAATAATTAATGGACAAAGAAAAATATTTTTTTAAACAAGAAAAATAAAATAAAATACACAGATAAATATTTAAACATTACAGAATTTTCAGATAATAAAGTTTGTTTTACATCTTTAAAGTGAATAAACAAAATATTAAGCAGAACTAGAGCATGTTCCAATAGGGAAACAAAATATTTTGCGGAACACAAAATTAATAAGGATAGAATTAATACAATTACATATTGACATGAAACAAGTGCCAACATAANTGAACCTGAGACACAGGTCCGCAAAGGTGTGGCAAGAGCAGTACCTACAAAAAGCAAAATTCCAACAAAAAAAATTACACAAACAAACAACACCATAACAAACAACTCACATTACGAAAAGGGGGTGCCGCTAGAAACAACAGGCAAAGGGATTACAACTGAACGTTCTTGGCTAGAGGGTTGAATGGGTGGAGATGGTTGCATAAGTGCACAAAACTTTGATTTCATCCAAAATGTGATAGCTAACGCGATGCAAAACACCACAACTGAAGAAAGACTAATAGATATAACATTTATGTGTTGGAGAGGTGGAGAAGGATGGGAATGGAGAAGTTGCATAACATCACAGAAATTAGTGTAATGGGGCTGGGAAGCCAGAAGGGAATCAAATTCCCTAATGAGGGAATCGCAGGGAGAAAGGTTAGGTAATTTTTAAAGTTGCAAGGATGTGATATTGGAAATAAGTTTAGGAAAATGTATTACAGGTAAAGAATAATTAAAATGAATGGCAGAGTTGACTTGGCCAAAAGTCTTGAAATGTGGGCTAACAATGTCACAATGTGAAGCATTGCTGATAAAACCAATTCCAGAAAATGAGTGTGTGAAGAGAGGTTGTGACTCTAAGATAGTTCTACATAAAAACATTATATCAATGGGAAATTTTGTCGCAAACAGCCAGAGAGAGTGAGTTTTTTGAAGAAAGTGTAAGTGTCGAGATACAAAGGATTTTTTGCAAAAGTCAAGGTGAGGTTTACCAGAGAATAAATTAAATTCACAACTATTAACATGTGCATCAAAAAATGGAAAGTCAGAAGGGCAAATGGTAATACCATAAGTTTTACATTGAGACAAAAATGTAGCTGGAATGGGAGGAAAAAACTTTCTGTGTAAGCTGATATAAGAAAGTTTGAAACTTTGAATAACAGATACTTGTTTATGTTGGGAAATAACACAGGAAAAGCAAATACACAATAACTTAGAAAACTACTCTTAATTGCCAAAGGAACATTCACGACAACATTAAGGGAAGAATTATAAATAATTGCTTGTACTGTACTGACGCCATAGTAAGCAAAAGATTTTCAAAAGTTACTTAGGCGATCATATGTAGAGGAAGTGTTATCAAATGCTGAATTTGGTTCTAAATGTCTATGAAAGTCTTTGAATTCAAAAGTGTAGAGCTTAACTTGCCATGAACACTAGTCTCGATGGCATGCTTCAAATCGAACAATTCTAGCCTGACGCTAGATAAAGTTTCAATGGCCCTCAATACCATAGCACTAAGGTCTAGTCTGGAACCAAGAATTACAATCTTATCCCACAGTCCATGAGAAGTTTGATTCCACACTGAATACAAAATATAAAAATTGTTTAAATAGTGAGTAGCCAATTTATGGATTCCTTTAGTAGTATTCAAAATACGGTCGTCAAGATCCTTGATTAAAATGATGTGGTTCGTAACATTTACTGAAATTTTGTCTTGTTTATCAACGGTAGAATTAAGTCTCTTTTGTAATCTTTTTAGGTCATCGTCATCGAGGGGTCCAAAAACTGTTTTGAGGATCTTGCCACCAATGTCTAACATTCCCCTTTTTGTATGCGATGGAAGCAGTATTGAGGTTAAGGATTTCTGTCTTAAAGGCACTGAGGTAATTCTCAAATTGTAACAGCGCAAAATTGAAATTTTGATCAAACAAACTGTTGTCCTTTTTGAAGTTCTTGTGCACACTAATCACTGTATTCAACATAATGTCTAATTCAACACATTCCTCATGTAATTCTTGAAGATCATAGTTCAACACAATAGAATAACAATTCTCTGAGAAAGTAAGATTTTAATTTTTTTTAAATAACATCAGTGTCCAAATTATTTACTGTGACAGACAAAATACAAATGTAGCTGGCAACAGCCAGGAGGATGACCAAGGGAGCAAACATGTTGGTCTAGCTGGCAGACGCTGAAAAAAACAGAATTTCACCCCGTAAAGAGTTAGGTGACAAAATAAAACAGACTACAAGGTGTAGACAGATACCTAACAGCAAATTAAACACAAATTACCCTTACATTAATCATACTACAATGGTAAAACAATATTAACTACTAAATATTCAAATAATTAACATACGACCCACAGATCAAGACCCAATTAAACAAGAGTATGTCACATCTGCAAAAGATTAACGATTAATCAGGGACCTAACAAGTTCAATCCCCAAACAAATACAAAATACCCAAATTGTTCAATTAGAATTATCACCAAATTAATTGGACATTGAATACAAAAAATGTTAANTATATATATATATATATATATATATCAATTAAACAATCTGAATTCAGAACACAAAACATTATTTGCTACAAAGACAAATAAATTTAACCTAGAATCAACTTAACTTAGTACGGCAGATTTTTTGAAAAGGTGAGCTCACAAAAGGACATGGATCCCAAAATGACTTGGCTCAGTGGGTGATCAGTCAACAAACAAAACAAAGTCAGGATCTAACAAGTAACAAATGTTATTGAATTATTTTGAGGGAGAAACAATAGTGTGGTTGTACAACCAAATAAATAAGTGCACAGTTAGGGTCTGTAGCTCCTAAGCAGCGCAAAAAGAAAATCACTTTGTAGCATGAAATCTTTTCAAATAAGAGACTTGAGTTCTTGTAATAAATGCTTCTGAACTGGGGTCAGCCAAAGTTGCAGTGACAAGCATCAAAAAACGTTGGATTTGATACGGGTCCAACCAATGGTAAGAATTTTTTGCCAGTTTCTTATCAACTGCCCTGCTGACAGGTTGTACTTTGCATAGAACAAGGTCGCCTACATGAAAAGGATTATCAATACAACCTTTATTATACTCGGCAGGACTCTTGAAATGAGCGCGCTTTAAATTCTTGAGGGCAGATGCCCAAATACGAACATCCATAGGATCGTTCAGCAACAAGTTATTCAGATGCCACAAATTTGACAAAGGATTATATGGGACAAAGGTAAACCTGAGATCGAATGGGCTAGTTTTGTGTGATTCGTGTTTGGCATAATTGAACGCCATTAGAAGCCAAGAAATTTTTATCCCAATTTGTTAAGTTCGTCGCATGGAAAGCAATGAGTGCTGAACTTAGGTTTTGATTGAAACGCTCCACATGTCAAGGAGGAGGATTATATGGGAATAAAGTTATGTGACATATGCCGTGAGAAAAACACATGTTCATAAAAAGATGAGAGGTAAACTGTGAACCATTATCAGACACAATGGATGAAGGTGTACCAAAATTTTTAAAAATGTGTATTTGAAGAGCACGAATAGTGGACATAGCATCAGCTTTCTGAAGTGGAATTAATCATACAAATTTAGTGAAAGCATCAACTTACACTAACAACATATTATTTCCTAATTTACTCTTGGGGAAGGGACCAACAAAATCAGTGAACAATTTTTCCATGGGTTTTTTCAGCTGCTTTAGAAGACAGAAAATGTGTTTTCTGAGCTGGCTTGCTCAGAGCACAAATTTGGCAACATTTCACTCGTTCAGAGATTTCAGCATCCATTTCTTTATAAATGAAGTTCTGATCTATAGCCTGAATAGTTTTGTGTGTACCCAGGTGAGTGCCAAGAGGTGATGAATGAAAATACTCAAATATCACAGGTTTTAGATGATTGGGTAATACAATGCGTTTCTGTTTGTCATGAGATCTGCAACAAAGGAGATGTTTAGAACTAAAATATGGTTTGTGTTCAATACCTGATTTTAAATTTGTGATGATTTGTTTGAAATTACTGTCCTTTTCTTGGTGTTCTTTGTCTGTAAAAGCTAATGGAAAACTAGACAAAACATTACAATTTGGAAGTACGTCGTATTCCACATTGGTGCCATCAAACAAATACGAGATAGTGCATCTGCAACCACATTTTGAGTTCCTTTTATATGTTGCACTCTGAATTTTAAAGATGATATTCTAACTACCCAACTGCCAATTTTTCCAAGTTGGCGTGGATGAGCCAAAAGCTACAACAAAGTCTGGTTGTCTGTTTTGAGAAGAAATTCAGCATGTTCCAAATATTGCCTTAACTTGTCTATGGCAAAAACTACGGCCAAACATTCAAATTTATATATAGTGGAAGGCTTTTTCTCTTGGGAAGTAAGAGGGCGGGACACAAATGCAATCGGCTGACGACAGCTATCAATCTCCTGAGCCAAGTCAGCTCCTATTGCTTGACTTGCAGCTTTTTTATTTGAAGGATAAATTTCTTGCTAAAATCTGGCATACATAGTACGGGAGGATGAATAATATAATTATTTAATGTGTCTAAGGCCTTTTACTGCTCCTCACCCCATTCAAATTAAAAAAAAAAATTTCTCAATTTCAGCTAGGTTGGGAATTAATTTATCAGAAAACTGAATCATACCAATTAACCTGGCTATACCTTTAACATCTCGTGGTGGTGGAAAATCTTTAATGGATTTTGCCCTTTCTGGATCAATGGAAATTCCACTGGAAGAAATCCTTTTTCCCAAAAATTAAATTTCTTCAACTGAGAATTTAACTTTAGAAGGGTTAACAGTAAGACCTGCCTTTTCTAAACGAGAAAGGATATCTTTTAGGTGGTCCAAATGCTGTTCAAAACTGTCGGAATAAATGACAAGATCATCCAGGTAGTTATACACAAAACTTAAATTTTACATCATGAAAAATTATATCTAAAAGCCTGGTAAGTACTTGAGCACTCGTGACCAAGCTAAACGGTACACAAGTAAATTGATACGGGTTCCAAGGAACACAGAAACTGGTAATTGGTTTGGAATCTTTTGACAAAGTATTCGGTGATAGGCTGCGTTTAAATTTATAGTTATAACAAATTTTGCTTTTCCAAACCTATTAAATGCCGAATGGAGATCGGGAAGAGGAACTGATTCAATTTCAACATTTTTATTGAGTTTTCGGTAGTCCACAACCATCCGATGTTTCCCATTTGGTTTTGGTACCAAAAAGGCTGGTCTAGCATATTGGGAAGTAGACTGTTCAATAACACCTTTATCCAACAAATCGTTAACTTTGTTTCTTAAAATTTCCGTCTGCGGGGGTGCCAATCTATATGGATGACACATGACATTTTCCTTGTTAAGCAGTTTTATCTGATACTGTAACAATTTAGTGATCCCTAACTCAGTGGTAAGGACCTTGGGAAAACTTTACACAATTTCTCAATGGCAGAACGCTGCTGTTCTTCACGATGCTCAAAAGAATCTACTATTTGATTGGACTCTGCTCTACAATCAGGAGAAACACTTTGCTTTAGTTGAGAGCCCACCAATGGTATTTTTGTGTCGGGAGAAAACTTAAAGAAAATATGTTCATCTTGAATATCAAGGATTAGGCCAGTTACAGCCATGAATTCTCTGTCCAAAATAAATTCTAAACCAAGTTGTTTGGAAACTAGGCATTTGTGTATCCAAGAGAAATTATCAATTTTCAACTTTAAAGTGGTGCACGCAGATATCAGCAGAGCCTGCCTTGATGCTGTTTAACATTGTACGTCAGAAGGTTCAACCGACTTAACTAACCTTAAATCTTTTATTTTCTCAAAACGTTTTGCAGAAATAATGGTACATGCAGATCCACAATCAACAAGACCATTAACAGATAATGGCTCTAAATTTACCTCAAAATGGTGTGTTGTAAATTTTTGAATGCCCACTACATTAGGGAAATTTGCTTGACTTATTTCAAACTTTTTCTTTAATGTGGTCGTAAGGACCAAACAGTTGTTGAAAGTGCCTGCAAAGGTTCATATTTTGAAAAAGGTGAGCATTATACTGAGCATTGGCGAACTTGCCAGGATTGCGAAGAAGACTGCTTACTTGTCGTTCCCACGTAATTTGTTTTTTAGCTCGAAACACTGGTTATTGATGTGACCTGACATTTTGCAATACTTACAAGAAAGTTGGTTGTCATGTGCAAGAGTATCTGAGGGTTAAGGGGATTTGTCATCCTTCGGTTTCTGTGTCTAATTCTGTTTATCAGTTACAGCATTGGTGGAAAAATCATGAGGCATTCCCTTCGATCAGTACCATGAAATGATTTGTGTGGCGTAAAGATATGCTGGTATTTTTGGTCAGTGTATCTGATGTTCTGGGAATGTATGCATTCCCTATCCAACTCTGCAAAAGTTTTGGGTTAAGAGAAAAACACCAAACGTGAATGCTCTTGAGGTTCTAAGCCTTCTAATATGGTATTAACCACTCCAGGTTCAGGGGAGATTTAAACGAAATATGATGACAGCCTCCTTAACACTGCTCACATACACAGAAAGATCCTTCTCAGGTTCTTGCAAACGATTAAACATCCTCATTGGCAACTGAGCACGCAACCTGGAGGGAATAAAGAAATTGAGAATATCAGAATGATAGGCATGAAGTGAAACATGTTGTTGCATAACTAAACTAGTCCGTTCACTAAACGGACCTTGAGTGAAAGGGTAAATAACTTCAAGCAGTTATGGCTCTGGCACTATTTTACTATGATGAAGTTTGACTATCACTTTCAAAAACTCTAAAAATTTGGGAACATTAAGACTATCAGTAGCAGGATGGAATGAGTATGAGCTTTAGACAGATGACGCAGTGTGGAGGGCAGTGGATGAGAGGGTCGTTGCAGCAAGTGAAAATGGGTGGGTTGCCAACTAGGTTAACTGAAATGGGTTGGGTGGTGGCTGGAACATGGTGGACTAACATTAACATTAGCAAACTATACTGTTGGGGGACTGAGGAAATGGTGGTGGTGGTAACATCCTCGTTACTGTGATCAATAACACTGATGGAGAGTGACTCCAAATTAGAAACCGCCTCAAAGAGGGACTGTGTCTTAGCCACAATGCTCTCAAGTGACTTAAACTAAGCATCTGACAATTGCTCACCAAACTTGGTCAAATGATACTGGCCACATCATTTAAGATGTGCTAAACGGTTTTTTTAACCAGGGGTGTGAGTAAAATGTATCATCTTCTTAGGTTATCAAAAAACTCTTGTAAAGAAATGATCTTAGTATGATACTCTGCTTCAATATCAATATCAATATCTGACAACTTGGCCAAAGAAATAGAAACATTTGAATTTAAAGCAGCATTCAACACGCTTCTAAACGCTGCTGCTGTGTTTTCCGGTGTTTGTACACCTCTGATGGTGCACTCATACTTACATTCATACTTTAAAAGGAGTTCTGGCACAATTCAAAAGGCAACGGTAACAGAAAACTACAAAATTACACAAAAAACACACTTAACGTAACTTAAATGTAAAGGCACAGCGCTCTCACCAACACCACTTGCACATGCCCAATTCTCAAAGGGACACATGCAACAAGCATGCACAAATAAAAAAAACTCCAATCCATAAACAGGAAGCAAGCTCTGCTACCACATCTTATGTAACACCTTCGTGTCACAAACTTGAGCACTAATAGGTACTCTTGTTATAATACAAGGATGGCAGATTAATGGAAGGTGGGATCTAAATTCCTGTGTAGACTAGGGTTTATTACTGAAAGCAAAAAATATGGACGTGCTCCTGTTTTACTTATTATATAAAGTAATAATTAATTAATCGGTACACTCGTGGTGTAGCTCAAATTTTGATCAATCACAACATTATAGTTAGAAAATTATATATTATCCATGGCCGATTATTGAGGAAGTATATAACCATGAAATAAAAATACTTCTTTCTTTTGAACAACTATTCTATTAAAACTTTTTTTTGCCACTACATCGTATATATATTAGAGATGTCAAAATTGATTCCTCGATACCCTCGATTATTACAGGTTTCGAAAAATCGAGAATCGAACGGTTAATTTTTAGAAATCCTTGTACACCTTCACATGAATTTTTGATGTTATGTTGCACAGCAACAGGTCTTTGGTTTTCCACATAGGCTGAACCTGTACCGAACTCATGTTGATTGACAGGAATTAACGTATACTTTTCCCAGTCCCGGCAAAATTCCTATTTAATTAAAGCCGAAAATGTCGGCTACTATAAATTTTTGAAATTTTTTTTTATTATCCGTCATAAAAATTATTTATTCCCGTCACAAAAATTGCATTCAATGATGGTTCGACTATGAAAGAATTAAGATAATATTCATATCTTCAATACAAACGACCCTACTTAATCAATTAGGGAACCATATTTAAACTGTTAACAAGCCTAGCTACAAATTTTCTAACATACCTTATAAGCGTACTATATTTTCGTGAGCCCTTAAAACATTAAGCCCTATTAAGTTTTCAACTGTTATAGAGGTTTTTCTTTAATTTTCCAATTACGTACTTGCTTATCACTGCACCAACCCACGGACAACTAAATACGACACAATAGGTATCATATTATATGAGATTGCCATAAAAGTATGGTCTGCAGATCCACACTTAACAAATGTATGATAAAACTGAATTAATTTTCAACGCACTTTCACTGACTGCCATCTGTTTTTACCGTTTTACCACGTAACAATGGCGTTCTAAACTCGTTATGCACTGTAACCGGGAATTGTTCCAATGCAGGATTTGACATAGTAAATTACACACCACGTAGAAACGCCTACATATTTAGCAACCGTTAAACTGCATATATGTGAGATGGAAACTGATTTACTTACAAACGGGTGCAAAACACGTTTATTGTGTGGGAAACCATGTTAGTAACGTGCGGACTGCTGAGTTCANCGTTAAACTGCATATATGTGAGATGGAAACTGATTTACTTACAAACGGGTGCAAAACACGTTTATTGTGTGGGAAAGTTGGCAGCCATGTTAGTAACGTGCGGACTGCAGAGTGTANAGTTCAAACAGTAGGCAGCAGTGGTGCCATATTTTCATAAAAGTGATTCATCACGCAACGTTTCCACGCCAAAGACATACTTTTGTATGGAATTTTTTCTTTCAACTAGTTAAAAATTTTAATAGAAATAATAAAAAATTATCTATCAAAACAACACAGGGAAAGACTGTTCAGCACAGCTGGTGTAATATGTGATAGAAAATGTAATAGGTTGGACCCTGAGAGACTGAAAATGTTGGTCTTTTTGAACAAAAACTTGTAAAACTGTTCTCCAAATATGGGCAAAATTTCATTGCAAAATTTTTTTTTATAGTATTACGGTATATTATAATCACATTCTAGTTAAATCTGTAAGTTTTTGGTACATTTTTCATGTTTGGCAGGTAAGAAACTCTATACAGAAAAAAATACATATTTGTGTAAAAGTTGATTTATATTTTTTGTTTTTTCATGTTTCTATTCTTAGTAAGTAAATTGTAATGGGGTTTTTTTTTTTGGTTCAACAGATGTTATTGACAAAATATTCTTGGAATTGTAATTGGAATTGAGGTAGATTTTCTGCATAGGTATCGAGAATCAGAATTGAGAAAAATTGGTATTGGTATTTCAAGAGTATATTTTTAATAACTTTTTTTTATTATACAATTTTATTTTGCTACACTATCATCTCCTTTTTTTTTATATATATATATATATATTATGGCTATGACTATATCGTTGGGTACCCGCAATCACTTCATTCAAAAATTTACATTACTGAAAATTTAATATTTATACATTATATTTACTTTTATTTTAAGTTGAAAACAAAAATAATTTTGTAGTTAAACAGTCCAAATAATTACACAAAAATCAACTGACGTCACATCAGACAGAAAGTTTGGAGCACTCCCAAACACATGCAGCAGGCAAAAATAATTTAGAGGTTACTTGATTCCAGAAATTCAGAAGTAATTTGAGGTGCCAGCCGAAAGAAGTGGAATCATGGTCAAAACGACCCTGCCACGATTGGGTGTGCAGCTCACATCACTTCAAGGATAGAATGGTTGGCCACAAGATTAAGCCATTATGCAGCGGTCCACTAAACATAATAACAAATTTGTTTTAAAAAGATTGTAATCACCAAAATGATATGGTTACGTCGCAAAATAAAATATCCGTATGCAAAATTACCCAAAACGGCGGATAAAAACTATTTCAACTCAAGATGATGAAAAATTCCAAAAAAAAATCAAAATTAAGTGGAGTACATGCTCTATGGTGAGAAAACGAAGAAGGAAGTTACCTGAGCAGAAACCTATATATACCAAGATATGCTCCGGACTTCATGGTCTCACGCAACTAATCGATACATAAATCGAAGTTTGTTTTGCAACTTCAAAATGAATAAACAAAATATTAAGCAACCACGTTCTAGTAGGAAAATAAATTATTTGGCGAAACATCAAATAAATATCAAAAGAATTAACAGAATTACATAGTGACATGAAACAAGTGCCAACACAACTGGCACTCATCTGTGTGACACCGTACATGGCTTACTAGAGCCGAATGAGAGATGCATGTGTACCCCCTCCCTCTCCGCAACCGCCACAAGGCCTGCGCCAGATGTCGGCATTGCCTGATCCAGTGGCGTCACTGCCTTTGTGCCCATCTGTGGGTGTGTATTGAACACCCGCAAATGCACACACACCCAAGGTGGTTCCCCCTGTACATGAGATGCTGACACCTCACTTGATGGCCTCCCAGAAAGACACAGGGTGTCCACCTGGGTACTGCGCAACCTGCAGAGCTTCCGTCTAGCAGTCGACCCTCCATTGGCGCGTCTACAGGCCATGTGATGCAGAGTGCCATGTGCCGCCTCGCTGAGATGTCCTAATGCTTGTCCACTGGGCACAATCGCACCAAGACAACCATTGCTGACATGACGTGATGACAATGCGCGCAGCTGACAGCACCCTAGTCCAGGATGACTCCATCAGATACGTTACAGTCACCGCCTCTTGTGCCACGAAGGATGCCTCTGCCATCCTGTGCACTTAGTCGTCAATCTGTGCTTCCAGGTGCATGCATCTGAGATGTCCATGCTCCCACACATGCAGAGCTACCTTGACTACAGCTCAGGACCTTCATCCTTCACTTGCCACATGACATGCCGATGCTGCCAACTGGAAAGACAGCTTGGGTTAGCATGGGTCGCCGTTTGATCTGTGGTCTCCCTGGGCACCAACTACGCGGCCTCTGGTGTTCTGATACCTTAATGCCTGTCCTGCATCCCTGTTGTTGGGTCGTCATCATCCAACCACCCACGGCCACACACACGGTATGCCTAATCCCTTCAACGTTACGCAGACACTGGGGTCCTATGGCTTTTCCACACTCTACTGCATCCAGCGTCCCGATGCCTCACAGACATCTCGGCACCACCGCCATCCGTTGCCCGCCTCGCATCACAACCACAACAGTGCGTCTGCCAGCCCTGCTGCTCTCGCATCACTACCACAACAGTGCGTCTGCCACCCCTATCGCCACCCCATCTTCATCTCTGCTTTATATCATCATTGCTGAGTGTCAAGCATGTCTCCAGGGTGATACGGCGCCTGAAACAGTCCACTGGTGTTTTACGTTTCTGTAGTGTCATTAGAGCTCATGTGTTTCGCCCCTATGTCAGTCTTCAGTGTGCCACTGTATAGGGATGGGTTTACTTCTTTTCACATAACTTAATCATTACATTCATAACCTGTGTTTATTTGTCTTTATCATGTCAAATGCCACACAATAATTTCACTCCTGACCAGTATCGTATTTGTTTGTTTGCACACCACACAAAATCAGTTCATTCATGGTCAGGGTGTTCAATTCAGGACATGTGTTTATTTTCGCCACACTGAAACTACATATATTCTCAGAAAGTGGTTTGTCTACAAATTTTGTTTAAGTCTGAACTTGTGTTTGTTCTCGCCATGCTGTAACTACTTTGAATTTTCAGCAACTTTCTTGTGTAGATTTTGTGTCAGAACTTGTGTTTTTTTTTTTTCTTTCTTTCTTTCTTTCTTTCCTCCTTGCAGTAGGTTTCTCAGCAAGTGTCTTATGTATAGTTTGTTTACATCTGAATCCCTGTTCGATTTCTATCTGAACTTATGTTTATTTACGTGGTTGTGAGTACCTACATGGCTTTGCAGCTGCCTTCACTGGTGACACTGCTCCCCCCTCCAACCTCCACCACCACCATAATTGACCAACCAGACACCGGCCTCGCCCATGAGCTATGCGCAGGAGGATCTGAGATAGCGGGCAGAGAATTCGAGGATCTAGTTGCACCAGCAGAGCTGGAATCAGTGGAAGGTACCAAAGCGGATCCAGATATTCTGGCGGAAAAAGCCAATCTAGGAACTACAGCACCAGTCAGTGAGGAGCAGAGTGTGTACGCAGTCTGGTTCAAGCTCTTTAGTGTAAGGGGGGGGGGTTTATACTGTACCCTCTCTCACCCTCCTGAGCCCGAACCCTTGCCCATACGTTAATAAGAGACATAGCTGACCAGCAAGGTGGACGGTGTGCAGCATGCACGAGTGCAGAGCAGTGGCCACGCCACCAGGAACATGGTAGATGCTACCAACACCAACATAGCCTCCCTGCCAACCACATGGTGAGTGTTATATAAAATCTAACTTCCAGCCAACATGAACAGGGGAATCTAATATGGCGTTGTGTAAAGTGTTACGTGGTATAGTGCGGGAAATGGTCGCCATGCTGATTTAAATATAATAGTATCACACGAGCCACGTAGAAGTTTTAAACAAAGTGTTTTTTACGTGCCTGCCATAAGCGGGATACATATTATTAAATTGAGTAAGGAGTTCATAACATAGTAGCACAGTAATTAGAGAGCAGTTTGTTTTACAAACAGATTTAATTTAAAAGACATAAACTGATGTCAGAGTAACGGTTGTTCATCTGGACACCCGGCTGTTAATATTTGCACGACATACTTGTAAGTTTTAGTAAAGCACTCAGCCTTTGTGTTGCAAGGGCAGCGTAGCAAAACATGTAGAAAATTATATTTTAATATTAAAAGTGTTATTCTGTTCTTGTATGTCTTTATTATTTTTTGTATAATGTTCTGACATACTCCTGCACGCACGCTGTAAGCATGAGCTAGCTATCTTCCATGTCTGCCATGTTTTAGTCTTGTCTGGAGCTCTGCCAACCACGCTGACTATTTGCTCTGAGAACTCTTCTCTCCACCCTAGCTGAGATACACTAGGTGGTGCTTATAACTTAAACCTAGTGACAGCACGTTACACGCTAACCCCTCAGCATGTCACCGTTCACTTCCTCATCAATCTGTCGGCCAGTGACACCATGATGGCAGTGACACAATAAATGTATTGTTCACTGGTGTTTCTGTAATATGTTAGGTTTCCACTTCTGAAAAGGAATCATAATTAAGGAAACCTTAATCACTTATTTTAACGGTAACAAATAAGTACTTTACTTGTTTTACCTGTCTGCCCTTTGGAACAGTCTCAGTTCAAAAATGAAGAAAAAATTTTGCCTTATTAGTAATTTTTGTTTACTTGAGTGAGAGGATTATTTGTTGGATTATGATGAATATATAAATATTTACAGTGATATCTTAAAAAATATATAGAATTAAATAATATTTGAAGGTAGTATGTATCATGAAAATATTAATGACCTTTTCAAAAATTTATATTATTCAGGAATATAATAAAGATTTTTTTAAGGCAATATGTCACAAGCTAATATTATTAATGTACTGATGTCATGTACATAATCAAATAATTTTGTATAATTTATAAAGATAAAAGTAAAAAGAATATTTATAGTATTATGGAAGTGGTGTTTGGTTTGTAATGAATGTGCTGTTTTTACATTTTTTCTCTAAGGAAACTAAATGATGAAGCGAAACACACAAACATGTTAGGTTGGCCAAAACTTGTTGCCAGAACAAATTAATAAATAGAGAATTTTTTATGAATGAAGATATGAAACAGAGAGATCATTCAGTTGCAAACATGGCTCAAGCCATCAATCCTTATTGAACCCATTTCACCATGGTGGAAAGCAAGTGGCCTGGCCACTATATCACCAACAGGATGTCTACAAATCTAGAAAACCGAGAAAACAGGAAAAAGTGAAGAAATTATTTTATCTTGGAAAGTCATAGAATTTAACCTTAAGTCAGGGAAAACCTCTCTATGCTAAGAATCATTACATAACTTTACCAAAATATGTAATGACTGTCACTTGTGTATCATGGTTTTAGGCTATTTCACTAGCCAAGATTAATGTGATTGGATATTTCTACATTTTTACCGATACCAATTGTCAATTCAGTCATAATATTCTTGTTTTGATTCTGGAATCGATACTCATACTTCCTGAGTTTAATTTTTCTTTTCATCTTTTAGGATCTTTGATTTTGCAAAAGTGTGCAAACATATTTGTATAGGCTGTTCAAGGTAAAATGAGCACTTTTGAGGCCCTAGTTTCTTTTTTTTCAGCCGTTTTTTATCCTTTAACCATCTTTTTAAATAAATATTGCCAAGTAATAAATACAGTGTGTACATTTCACTGCACTCTGAAATTAACGTCTAAGGCTAAAATATAATATATTTGACTATTATATGAAATGAGAGGGCTTTCAAAATTATTCAATTTACCGTGAATAGCCTATAGTGGTTTGGCACAGTCTGCTTCTCAAATTCTTCATGCTGCAAAAATTATTATTGGTTGAATAAATTGTGCAATTCTTTGTCTCTGTTTCTGTAGATTGTGTTTTAAATCATATAATCATATGGAAGTGTTTAATAAACTCAGTAAGGATTTAAGGTAACTTTTGGCATGTACTACCTCCATCTGGTTATTGTTCTACCATGTAACTTGGAAAATTTAGTTAGGGAAAGTCTTCCAGAAGAAATAAAGGAAAAACTTTGTAATGGAGTGATTGCATACAAACTGTATCACCCATAAAACTAAGTAAATGCTAATTGAGTTAAGAAATGTACAGAGAATGAGAAAAAGGAAAACCCATCTGGATCATAGTGTGCAACATTTGGACCTGTGTTATGTTCTTCTCTGAACTTTCAAGGTAATGCTAAGCTATCTCCAAGGCAATTACAACTACTTCAAGCTGGACTAAATAGTGTATTTATAATATTTATATTCTATGGCAAGTGTTTTTAAATGCCTTAATGATTTGTATCTCTATTTATGTGAAAATTTCATACCCACTAAGAAAACTATATATACTAGGACAGTTTGTAACTTCATGAGTGAATTACAATTACAACATTAATCTTTGCTGGCCCCGATTCTAAATTTCTATTTATTATAGACGACATAAAAAGTATGAGTAGGTGGGAGTATAAAACTTAATTTCAATTTAGGTAGTAAATTTATAATATGATGTGTCACAGTATGTAAGAAAGTATTAAACTTGATTGGCAGGCGTAAAAGTTTTATACTTCAAAAAATGTGCACGAAAATTCAAAAAAATCCATACTCTGAGCTAATGTGTACCAGAGATGATGAAAGCTGAAATTGCTCATCATATCATGCATACAGTGTATCTTCACACTAAACTTTATGCATAAAAACTGCTGGATGCTGATTGTATACATAAAATAAAAGGAATTGTGGTAAATATTCTGTAGTTGCAAATTTCCAAGAATTTTTGGAATACTACTATCATAGTTTACAAATTAAGGGAATGCTGTGTTATGATTTGTATCAAAACTGTAACAACTAGCGCCACCTATTTTTTTCTCTATGTCTTTTGTAATAAAGCTATGGTCGTTCAGTCGCCATTGAATCACGGTACGCAATGTTTCATTTCGCTAATTATTACAGGTTATGGGCCCAGAAAACAATTGAATAATAATCTTGCGATAGTTTGTACGGTATGATAAGTACTGAGTATAATTAGATTCACTGAAGGAGACTGTTAATTGTCCGTATCGTGTGTGTGTGACTGCGTAATGGCTTCAAACTATGTGATAAGCGTCCCTAAGTTGAAAGGACGCGAGACTTATAGTGAATGGTGTTTTGCGGCAGGGAATTTCCTGGTCTTGGAGGGCATGCTGGGATGCATCAAGCAGGAGCCGAATCAACCAGCAATAGGAGTCACGGATGATGCTAAAACCAGAGCAAAATTGATCTTGACCATTGACCCCTCGATTTACGTTCATATAAAAAACGTTACTTCTACAAAGGATCTATGGACGAAACTAAAGCAGTTATTCGACGATTCGGGGTTTACCAGAAGAATAAATCTGTTGAGAAATTTAATTTCTATTCGGCTTGAAAATTGTATCTCAATGACTGCCTATGTGACTCAAATAGTTGAAAATCGACAAAAATTAGCTGGAACTGGTTTTAACATAAACGACGAATGGATTGGGTCATTATTGTTGGCGGGATTGCCTGAAAAGTTTTCGCCAATGATTATGGCCATAGAACATTCTGGAATTTGCATAACAACGGACGCCATTAAAACAAAATTATTGGACATGGAGGAAAAGGAAACAAATTAAACTAGTGGTGCATTTGCTAGTTTTCGTAAATACCAACAATTCTTTTTTCTTTTCAGACACCAATTTCTGCATAAACAAGATGGCTCACAAACGTCAGTCATCAACCATCAAATATTTTAGATGTAAACAGACTGGCCATTTCCAAAATAAATGTCCTAATAAAGAGAAATATAATACGCACAGTGAACAAAAGCAAACAAATGCCTTCAGTGCTGTATTTTTAAATGGCAGTTTTAGCAAAAACGATTGGTATGTCGACTCGGGGGCAAGTGTGCACCTAACAACGAATAAACATTGGATTACAAATGTTTCATACGAACAGAGCACTAAAGAAATAATTGTAGCTAACAATAGTAAGGTGCCTGTTGAGTGTTCCGGTGATGTGCAGATTAAAACTTTAACAGAAGATAGCAAGTTTGATGTGACAATCAAAGATGTGTTGTGTGTTCCAAGTATCACAACAAATCTCTTATCTGTGAGTCAATTAATCTGCAATGGCAATGGAGTGTCCTACACGAGTGACAGTTGTATCATTTATAATAGAACAGGCAAAAAAGTAGCTACAGCCTCATTAGTAAAAGGAGTATACAAACTAAACATGCCCATGTGTTTGTCAGCTGCTGTGATGGAATCCGGCGAAACCTGGCATAGGAGACTGGGACATATTAATAGCAACTATCTTAACAAGATGCAGGATGCTGTGGAAGGATTGCAATTGGATAAGAATACAGATATAAGCAAGATGTCTTGTGTCACATGTTGTGAGGGGAAGCAAAGTCGCTTGCCGTTCTCTCATGAGGGTGACAGAAGTACTGAATTATTGAATACAGTACATACAGATCTTTGCGGGCGTACGGAGAATGCTTCTCTAGGAGGGTCGAGGTATTTTCTTATTTTTGTTGATTATTACAGCAGAATGACACATATTTATTTTTTGAAAAATATAAGTGAAACTTTTGAATGCTTTAAACAATACATAGCTAAAGTTGAAAATGTTCTGGGAAAGAAGATTTTATGGAGTGATAACGAACGTGAATTCTGTAATAAAGAATTGGATGATTACCTGAACAAAATGGGAATAATACATCAAAAAAAAAATCCTTACACGCTTGAACAAAATGGTTTATGCGAACGCATGAATAGAACTTTAATAGAAAAAGCGAGATGCCTTTTGTTTGAAGCTGATCTACTGAAGAAATTTTGGGCAGAAGCAAGTAATACTGCTGTTTATTTGCAAAATAGAACGGTAGCAGCTGGTTTAAATAATAAAACTCCGTACGAGTTATGGACTAACAGCAAGCCTAATATTAGTCATTTGAAGATATTTGGTAGTACTGTCATGGTGCATGTCCCCAAAGTTAAACGTGCGAAGTGGGACAAGAAGTCTGAGAAGTGCATCTTAGTAGGTTATTCAGAGGAAGTAAAGGGGTACAGAGTTTACAACCCTAAAACTCAGATAGTGTCAACCAGCAGAGACGTCATTATTATGGAAAAAAATTTGAATACAGAGAAGCTGACTGTAGTTAAAGAGAAGGAGAATGTTGATACCGATATTGGCAAAGTAAATGCAGATTCAGTGGGGGATAACATTCAATCTGATGACTCGTATACTAGTACTTCAGGATTTAATAATGATGAAACCTATGTGCAGGGTGATACTGCAGACTCGGACAGTTCCACTGAAGTTGATGAAACAATACAATCACGCGCGTTGCCTACTAGACAAAGACAAAAACCAGATAGATATGTGTACAGAAAGTGACAGATTACATATTGATGAGTTTTTGGTGGAAGATGCACTACAGGGTCCAGATAAGGAGTGTTGCTTGCAAGCTATACAAGAGGAGCTGCAGTGTTTTGAGGATAACAATGCTTGGGAGCTTGTGGAACCTGAAGACGGTAAAACAGTGGTAAAGTGCAAGTGGGTATTGAAGAAAAAGTGTGACAGTGAAAACCAGATTCGTTACCGTGCTAGATTAGTAGCCAAAGGCTATAGTCAAAAGTATGGTGTGGACTATGAAGAAACCTTTTCCCCTGTTGTGAGGCACACCACATTGCGTTTGTTATTTGCAATTTCTGTACAGTTAAATCTTGATATAATACATTTAGATGTGAAAACAGCCTTTCTGAATGGAGAATTGAATGAGACTATATATATGCAAAAACCAGACGGTTTTGTTTGCTCAGAGAATGATAAAAACAAAGTCCTTAAGTTGAAAAAGGCTATATATGGCCTCAAACAATCCTCCAGAGCATGGCATGAGAAAGTTGACAATTGTTTGATTCTAAATGGTTATAAGAAATCTAAACTGGAACCATGCTTATACAGCAAAGTTGTAAATGGTTGTAAGAGAATGATTACTCTTTATGTCAATGATTTCTTTGTTTTTTCGAACGATAAAAAAGAAATGTTACAGTTAAGAGATATTGAATTGTCAGTTTAAAATAAAAGATTTAGGACAAGTAAAGCGTTGTCTAGGTATGGATGTTAAAATTAATAAGAGTAATAATGTAATTACTTTAAGCCAAGAAAATGATATCGACTAACTTTTGCACAAGTTTGATATGATTGATTGTAAAACTGTTAAGACTCCTATGGAGGCTAAATTGAATGTTACTAAATGTGAAAATGCTCAAAACCAGAACCCATATCAACAACTTATAGATAGTTTGATGTATCTGGCAGTCCTTACAAGACCGGATATTGCTTATGTGGTAGGATATTTGAGTCAGTTCAGTAATTGTCCTGGTGAAGGGCATTGGTCATATGTAAAGAGGANTCAGTTCAATAATTGTCATGGTGAAGAGCATTGGTCATATGTAAAGAGGATACTTAAATATTTAAAACATACAAGAACTTTTGGTTTAAAATATAGTAAGAATAAAGATTGTGATGCTAAAGGTTTTGTTGATGCAGACTGGGCTAATGATACTATGGACAGAAAGTCATATACAGGTTATTGTTTTATGTTATCAGGTTGTGTCATCTCTTGGGAATGTAAAAAACAGAAGTCAATAGCATTATCTAGCACAGAAGCTGAATATATAGCAATTTCAGAAGCTTGTAAAGAGGCAATATATCTTAGAAACTTGCAATATGAGATTACAGAGAAAATGTATACAATCACTATATGTAATGATAATCAGAGTGCACAGAAGTTGTCGGCAAATCCTATTTTTCACAATAAAACCAAGCACATTGATGTCGGATACCACTTTTGCAGAAACATGATGTCGGATAAAATTGTGCATATTCAATATTTGCCAACAGCTGATATGCCAGGGGATATGCTAACCAAGAGTTTAAATTCAGTAAAACATTATTGATTTATAAAACTTTTGGGAATTGAAAGTGTGTAATATTTTGATAAGTGGGGGTGTTATGATGTGTATCAAAACTGTAACAACTAGCGCCACCTATTGTTTTCTCTATGTCATCCTATTGTTTTCTCTATGTCTTTTGTAATAAAGCTATGGTTGTTCAGTCACCATTGAATCGCGGTACGCAGTGTTTCATTTCGCTAATCATTACATGCTGTATGAATTTAGATTGTGTGACCTCGCATTACACACACACTGCACCAAAATTGTGTTATTGTCAGACAATGGTAAGTATTACATCATCTCAATAACAAATTGACTTTCTCATGGGGTAAATTTTGCATGCATCAACCAAATAAACATAACTCGTGCACTAACTGTTATCCTTGTGCTTCTTCATTTTTTCATCATATTTTCAGTGTAGATATTGAATATTATATGTTTGCCTTACTTTCTGAAGACAGTTTATGGAGTACTGAAAATTATAGCCACTTTAATTTGAACCTTGCTTTTAAACAGCGAACGTGTGCTGGTATGTTGATGTACAAATTGTAATTCAAAGCACAAACACTAAGAATAAACCTCAGCTTACACTGAAGTATTAACAAAGCAAATTAATCAACACTGTGCCACAACTTATGGTCACTGCGACACTTAACGCCCCTGCAACCGAGTGCTTTATCTCATCCTGGAGGGAGAAGGGGTGAGTAAGAGGGAAGGGAGAGAATGGTATAATCATGTAGTTCACATTCCAGATACACACTTTGCATGGTCATGTGGCAGAAGAGAATAGTAGCTTATAGCTGTGTTTCCTCAATAGATGATGAAAAGATTCACATTTGCATATTTAATAGGAATATATTGATGTGTTTGTAGAGAAGTTTGTGGGATAGCATCAATAATAAAAAAAAGTATATACTTAAGAAATTTAAAAAAAAAAAAATATTATGTAAGTAATAAAAATAAATAGAATTTATACATGTGTATTGGGAATAATAATATTAATAATTTGTATAATATCATCTTTGTAAGTTTTGTAAATGTTTACAGTCTAATATTTTTAACAATATTGGGACTTCTGTTAATTTTATTTTAATACATACATAACACTTGCATTTGCTATGAGATTGAGACCAAAGAATTTAAAAGCAGAGGAGTAAGACTTAAGGTGGCATCTAAAGTGGAAGGTACTGAGCCAATAAGACTTAATAAAATTGTAATATATATTAGTGGAAATGCATTTAAGAACACCCCATAGGAATACAGGTATGTGCCCACGAAGAATGCAGTTGTATGTTGGACCGATCAAAACATCAACTCCATGGGACATCCAGAACATTAACTGCAACACATACAGCAGACACCTTAATGAGTGTAACCACCCTAAACAGCCACATATGGCAGTTCTGACATATAACCTATTGTACAAATGCTGAATGTTTCTCGGGGGTATGGTATTCCACACTTTCTGTACTTATTGGTGTAGCTGGGTGATGGTTGTTGCTGGGGCTGGGCTGGACATCAGCACCATCCCATCATGTCC
Organism: Clitarchus hookeri; assembly: GCA_002778355.1. Lineage (NCBI taxonomy): Eukaryota > Metazoa > Arthropoda > Insecta > Phasmatodea > Phasmatidae > Clitarchus > Clitarchus hookeri. Next base: position 626,860 of record NQII01000472.1, read on the forward strand.
CACACATGCTTGATGAAGCTGAGGCCTCGAGTAGCAGGCCAGAGGAGCATGCAAACACACACACACTGTGTGTGCATTATCCTGCTGGAAGATTGGTTCCTGCGGTGTGTTGAGATATGGTCAGAGGATAGTGTTAGCAATGTCGCGGATGTATGCCACACATGTCATGCTCCCCTAAATGAATACCAGAGGTGATCGGAATGTGTAGCTTATGGGCCCCATACCATAATCCCAGGTATGGGTCCGGTATGGTGAATGTGAATACACAATGGATTATTCTGTTCACATGCACATCTCTACGAATGAAAACACTGCCATCACTTTTTTTTTATGCATAAATGATGAAGTCCCATTATAAGGCCATGCTCAAAGTCACTTAACTGTTCAATTGGTGCTCACTGTCATCTTACAGGTATTGCAAACACATCCTTTGATACACACGCTATGGAATCACACAGTCGACTACACTCATTGTATTGTCAGACGACCTGCAAGAAGATAGTTGATCTAATGGCTGCAAACTGATGCTGGTGAATGGTGCCCTTCCACTTAGATTAAGGTTGCCTTCTACACTCAAACAGTTTGTATTTTAAAACCTGTTTTGATTTGACTAAATTTACTGTGTGTTTTTCATTGCATTTCCATTTTTGTGTGAAGGAAAACACAAATAGGAGAATAGGTTGAAGATTAGTAAAGAAAAACCAAGTTTTATAAGTTTTAATACTATAGCTCAAAGTGGATTGCAATAAAATGCATTTACTGCATGCCATATTTATTTTGCTGTTGGAATATTGCATGTGTCATTTCATATGCAATTAGCATACTGCATGCCTAGGTAGTTGTATTTACATTATTTACTTACAAAAGGAATGTTTGTAGTGGGAATCAAATTCATAATATTGTTAAGGTATATTGTATTTAAGACAGGGTTTAATGTTAGTATGGTCTTTTATTGCATGTGCGAGCACATTTATGAAATAGTGTCACTTAATAAATAACAATATTTAATTAGATTATTCAGTTTAATTAGATAGTGCCCAGTGCTCTATGTTGGTAAGTGTTTCTCTTTCCCTGCATTTACTGCTTGAGCATGCAAATTTTGATACAATAGGCTGAACTGTACATTTGTTACTGGGGAAGAACAATTTTGAAGTTCAATTTTTTCAAATCTACATTATGCTAGTTTTAGAGTTCTGGCAAACAGACACTTAGACCAACCATGGTTTACAACAGGATGACACCATCTCACTGACCAATCAGAAGCAAGCTGATTGGGAAAAGGAGGGGTGTGGCTACAGCTAATTATGACTTATTTAGTGGAACAGGGGCATTGCTACAGACAGTGAGACACAGTGAAAAGGAAGAAGGGGAAAAGGGATGGTGTTCAGAGGTATGCTGCAAAGGTTAGGGAATGGTACCATCTGGGGTCCAGTCTCTAAAGTGGCATAGTGGCATGACCATTGCTAATCAAATGGCACTTGCTCCCATTTTGCTCTACACTGTGTCTAGAATGTACTTGCTCCCTCTCTATAAAGGATATAGGTCAAGATGCCTGCAAGGAGCTGTTGGTTTCAGAAAGTACAGACACTGCCAATATTGCTCAACTATCCAATAGTGAGCCTAATTGACCAAAGTCATGTATTGTTGCCCTCTGTTATCAAAGAATTGGCATAAACAATGGATATACTGATTAATAACACAACACCACACAACAAGTTGAGTTATATCCTAATGTTAATTACATAAAAGATAAATTGTCATGCCAACAACAAATATAACACGTGTTGGATAAAGCAGTACATGTACCTATGACAAAACAGCAAGTGTTAAAAAATAATGTACAAATTTGCTGACTGGGAAGTAATGTGAATGTTCAAGATAGTGTCTTTCCAGCCATGGTGTATGTGTATAAATACTCTTGTGGCAGAAGAGGAAAGCTGTGACCAGCAAACACAAAATAATTCTACCTGTCATGATCCATTGCTTCCATGATGCCAAGTCTTGCTCATACACCTGCTCTTTACTCTCTTACATGGTTATGTCATGCCAGGGCTGTATGTTCTAAGAACACATGCATCACATCCTGTTGGTTTCCAACAATGAACCGCCAGTTGGGAGATGATTTCATATTTAAAAAAGAAGTCACTTTTAAAGGTTCCTTTTCTGAGAGTTATGTATGTTTAAACTATCTGACTGTTAAAAATAAAAAAAATTAATTTTAACTGTACCTAGTCAGCACATTGTTTTTGAAGTTTATCATTACAATTTCAAGAGATAATGCCACCCAAATAGATTAATATAATTTCCCAGAAAAAAATTGCTTCAAAGTTTGATAAGCATGTACAATTATGGAATAAATTCAACATGCAGACCATGTGTTGTTTTCTACCACCTTTACCACCTTCAAAAATTGTAATTTTTTATGTTGGTAATATTTTGATACATTTGGGTCAAACTTTCTTCTTAAATAGTATTTAATTTCCTTTATTGTGTTTATGTGTGGATTCTCTATTCTGTTCTAATTTTTTTTAGGACTTTGTGGTTTTAAATTGTGTTAATTTTGAGATACATGTACATCTGTTTTCTTTGTAGAGGAGAGAAGACTTGAAGATCTGCCAGAACTTCTCGTCTCTTTAAAGTGCCTCCATATAATTTTGCTATGGAGTAAAGTTTTTGTTTTAATACATCTTTATACTGCAGTTCGTTATTTTTTTTCTACAACATATCCCCATAATAACTTGCAAAACAAAATAATGTTATATTAATTTTTTTGGCATTGTAATTTATATCATCATTAATTAAAATTTTTTCTCTGTAGGTGACTGATCATGTTTTTAAACTTCAAGAATACCTTTGTGGAATGACCAGATTGCATGTTGATGAGCATGAATATGCTTATCTCAAAGCCATTGCATTATTCAGTACAGGTAAATAAATAATATACTTGTTCATTTAAAGGTAAAATTAAGGACCATATGTTTAGTATAAAAATACATCATGTTAATTTCACACATTTTTTTACAAAATTAGATACTGGATTAATAATAAATCAAGCAAGTTTAACAAAGTTTTCTATTAAGCCACGTGACTTACCTCAATACAATATATAGGTGAATCATTAATCACTGAAAGGTAAATTAACTTTAACAGTGTATAGAAAAATTTTCTTCATGGGTTTGTCCAAGGATATTTAATATTTCGGAATATACCCTGCAGTTTCTAGCATGTTTAAGAACTTTGACATCTGCTTTCTGCAAATTCAGCATGCTTACAACATGCATCAGCTTATTTTATGTATTAATTTTTTTGACTGATCTTGCTTATAAAAGTGATTGGATTTTATCTAAATTATGAGTCCAGTCACAAAAAGAAAATTATATAGTGGTTCTGAAAAACATGGATGTAAATTGCCACCAGATTGTACCACCAATTTCATAATGAAAGTGGTTTCAAGATGCCATAAAAATTGTTCCATAAAATTTTATCCAGATATTTGTAGCTTAAGCATACTGTACATTTTCATTATGATACACAAATCGTACCACTTTTTTCAAGGGTGTCTACTTGCCATAGGGATCAATTTAATTAAGCCGAAGGTAGCATATACGTTTCCCACATGTTTTAACTGCAGGTAATTTTTGGGAACTACATTCATCTAATATTTCTATTATGAACAAGGTTTGATAAATTGTTTTGCAATGACAGCTGCTAGTGAAAGTTATGTCTGAAGAATTTGGGCTATTATACAAAACATGAGTAACCTTGGCCAAAAGCTTCTTGGAAAAAAAAATGGGAGATGACTATATTTTGTTTGGACTTTACTAACAGTTCAGCTACTGCTGTTTTGACTGTCAGTATCTGATTTGAAAGATTTGTTAACCTTTTGTTATCCAGTAAAACCTGTCTATTCATTTCTTTCAAACTGTGAGCTAGTTCTTTATTCTGAAAAAGTATCCATTTTATTCAAGGTAATTATGTTATTACACCAATGGGCTTTTATTTTTCTAAATAAGTCAAGGTATTAGAAAAATCCTCTACTGTCACTTTATTGATTGTTTCAAAAAATGTTTGGTAGGCAACAACAAATGTTTTCTTTCTTTAGGTAGGCAAAAAAAGGTTTTAGTGCCAGTCTTAGTACACACACATCTGAGATTATTATTATCAATAATTGAGCCGAATGAGAGTGGCTGCCATTGTAGCACTGCACCCAACTATATAACATACAGAACTCCTTAAAAAGTAGTACACACACTACCAACATTATCAGGAAAGTACTGCTTAAGTTGCTTATGAAAGAAGAATGTATATAATTTTTAACACTGTAAAATATTTTGCTAGAATTTACTTAAATAAGTGTTTAAAAAAAATTAATTAATTAAAGTTTATTTTCAACCAAAATTTAACCATATTTCCAATCTGCATGCTTCAGAAAGTATAATTTTGCAAAAAAAAAAAAACATTATTATAATNTTAAAAAAAATTAAGGGCCCTGGTTATATTTAATAATAACAAATATGTAATAATGGTTACAAACATTTTTGATAATTAATTTTACGCACATACATTTTAGTTATAAAAGTGATAACTTTCTTGGTGAATGAACATACCTAAAATAAAATACAGTACCAATATTTTATTATATACAACTATAGTAATTATTATGATTGCTCTATTTGATGAAGGTTCTCTTGCAAAATTTGCTTTCTAAAGCATCCAAAGTGGAAATGTGTTTTAATTTTGATTAAAAATTTACTTATTAATTATTTCTAACATAATAGGTCTATTTTAGCAAAATATTTTACAGTGTTACAAAGTATATGTATTATTCTTTCATGTGCAGCATAAATTGTACTTCTGACAATTTTGGTAGTATGTGTACTACTTCTCCATTGGAAGCCACTGTACTTCTACGTTGAGGGTGCTGGTCACCAAAAAATTCATTTTTTTTTTGTCCAAAATACTGTTTAACTTGTGAGCATTACTTATAAGTACTAATTCCTTGCATAAAAAAGATTTAGACTGCATACGTTTTGCATGTGAAAATCTCAATTTTAGCATTTTTGGGATGTACAGATAATAAAACCTCACTCACTGAAATGAGATAATTCACATTGAAATAAGATACCATGGGTTACTGGAGTACTTAAATAAATATTTAAAATCACACTATGAAATATTTTTGTGATTTTTAAAGTTCTCCTAAAAATAAGGAAATGTGTGCATATTTTTAATTTGTAGCAGTTTGTAAAATAAATTTTACTAAGCATATATTAAAATGAATTTATACATGACCTTTCAGTCACCATTATTACATTTCCTGCAAATGTTTTAGTTTATTTTATTTGTATATCCCAAAAAATACTACAATTGTGATTTTAACATGCCATGATGCAAAAACTATGTTATGTAAATTTCTTTTGTACAAAGAAACCGTTTTTACAATTAATGTCTACAAGTTAAACAATATTTTGTACAAATATAAAATAATTAATTTTATGTTGACCAGCACCTTTAATGTGCAATTGCTGTGGCAAGCTCACTTAAAAATTGAGTGGAACAGGAAGTATATATGCAACCTTATTCTATGGTTGGAAGTGAGTGACAGCAATCATTACCCTGACTGTTGCCTCCTTTACTCCCACAAATGTCACCCTTCAACACATAAACATGACAGAACAATTACTCTTATTATGAATTAAATATGTTTTGATACTCGCAACAAGTGAGCATAAACTTCTAGATCTTATTTATTAATTTCAAGCGGCTAATATTGTTAGCAAATAATGCACCTTATTTTCAAAACATAAGAGTGACATCAACTTTTTTTTGCCTACATTACAGAAGAAAGGAATAAAAAATAGGAGGTAATTAGAAAACCTGATAATACTCAAGTGATTGTTGCTACATAATGATCAATAGCTATTTGCCTTATGATCATGTCTGTCATGAATTGTGTAATTGAAACAACTCACTGACAAAATATCTAGAGGGATATAGCAGTAAAGTTAGAATAAGCCCCCTGGCTGTTGTTATCTTGTTGTTTATTTTTTAACCCGTCTTTTCTAGACACACAGTTAAATTCACATTGCTCATATTTACTCCATCTTGTACACTGTAATGGTGCCAACCTACACCTTAGCCATAATCATACCACCTCCTTTACAAACTTGTTTCCAACATTCATACGAAATTGTGTACATCAACATTACAACACTTGACCAAATGTTTGTCACCCACGAGTCTGTTCCATGTGCTAATACTGGACAGTTACCACAACTAAAATTGGGTAACATGCCGTCAACATCACAATAACACTAGACGATCAGTAGCTCTCAAAACATAATCTCATTACTTGTTGTATATCAACATACATGAGTTTGTGACCACTAATCAACTGCTTCCCTAGTGCTTTTAACACTTCACCACAATTATTAAATAACCGTTAGATTTCATCCGTAAACTTTACTAGTATTCTAACTTGCGACCAGACCTTGTACATTTCAGCTGATGGTGCTGTTCTTGTGAGGCAGCATGACCCCCTGGTTTGGTCCTCTTTTTCTGTTTTTCCCTCAATTTGTTCATCACCCATGTCTTCTTCCATAAATCCCTTAAAATCAGGACCCAGGCTCGACTTTCTTGCGTGAACATTTGAATTCAGGGGAAATTTTTGCAAATGGACTGAATTCCTTCAAATGAGACCCTTGTTTTCATCCCTGGACTGGACATTCCTTCTTTCTGTGTTTTTCCACAATGCTTACATTGAGATGCTACTGCTAACATTGTCGTTCTTTTTATACCTACTGGTGTGTTTTGAAACTACTACTTTGTTTCTACTAAGCCCTGAATTTTCTTCGACCACCTGCTTCCTTGCTGGTTTCATCATAATTTTATTTTTAACCATTTTCTGCCCTTTGCTTTCCCAGTTCTGCCACAGGACACTTTTCAATGGCTTTAGACAATGTCAAATCTGGTCCTTGCAAGAGATTTTTTTGATGCGCTTTGTCACAGTTCATCCCTTTCTATAGTGTCCGTTAGTTCCTTAAACTTGCAACTCTTAATTGCCTTTTTAAGATTAGTCAGAAATGAGTCAAAGATATGTCCTCCTCTCGTAGTTAACTGTGAAACTTGCACCATTCAGTGTTCTTTACCGGATCACAATATGCCCCAAAGGCCTGCAACACTTTATCATAGCAGGTCACTTTCGGATTTTCGCATGTGGGAATCGTGCTGGATGATACCGTTGGTCAGCAGGTTTTCTTGGGGATCTCCTGTTTTCTCCGCCCTTACATTCTGGTGCTGCTCCATACTCACCTCACTTTACCCTCATCAGTGTGTCTGTGCGTTTGTGTCCCCCATGTTCAGATTTTAAACGCATGAACCGAATTTCACAAAACTCTGTATACATATAATACTTAGTAAAGTCATCTGACTTTTATAGTTTTCAACCAGGCCAAGCACTTACTTTCATAATGGTGGCCATTTTAATATTTAGGGTGATGTCATAGCTTGATAACAATTCAACCAAATTAACCAAATTTTGTATGTTGACAGTGCATAATGTAACCATTTAATTTAGAAATACATCTTCTGTTCCCAAGAAAATTATCTCACTTTGCCAAGTAGGTGATGAAAGTTTGTTTTGTTTCAACTCAAATTCAGGACAATTTTTTTATCTGATGCCAGTTCAAAACACACAAAATCGAGCCTCTATACTACACACTAAATTTGGTGGGCCTACGCTGTAAAGTTGAACATCACTAGTTCACAGTATTCTTGTATTTTAACAGCGAAATCCATACACCATTTTTTTCATACGTGGTTATGATGTTCAGCTGTTTTTCGAATCAAAGTTAGTATGCATGTTAATAATTATCTCATACTAATCTGTATTTTTGTGCATAAGCTATTAAAATTACTGCTTTGTGATGTCCAGTTTGCAAGCAATGAACACTACTAAATTATTATAATTAAAACAAATGCATTTAGACTGTTTTTCTTCCAAAGATGTAAGAGTATGCAGTATGCAGGATAACAGAAGTTCGTTAATTGATATACAATGGAA
>NQII01000472.1:634942-787698 GCA_002778355.1 Clitarchus hookeri
TTTTTTTTTTTTTTTTTTTTTTCTTCAGCCTTTTCTCAAGACATACTAGCAGCAGTAATCAATAAATAATTAATTTGCTGGCAGTTGTGTAGTCAATATATTTTAGAGTTAACTCTACATTACTATTATTCTGCGAGTAAACCAAGTTGTTTAACATTTTATATCAGCTAATTTCCATTTAATGTTTTTACAAAGTGTAGTAGCCATGTAACTTAAAAGTAAATAATATAAAACTACAAGTACTGTACTGATACAGATAATTAAATAATGAACAAGAACTCCACTAATTATAGACATTCGTTTCATTCCAGAACATAAGCTACAATTTGGGTTTGATATTTCTGAACCTAAGTCTGGTAACGATATCAATACATGCTAAATCTTCTGGGGTTGTGCAAGAAAAATAAGAGAAGTGTATTTCAGTTCATGTAACAAATGGAAACTCTTAAGACCCTCATATATTCAGTTTTAGGTGTTACAAATAAAAAAATTTAGGAATGCAGTAGTCTTCTTGGCACTTGTTTAGTTATCACAGCCAAGTCTTTTGCTATAGCAATATGAAACATTACAACCTAGAATAGTAGCACGCTGCACTGTTTACAAATCATTTACGCACAGAGACGATCCTTGGGCACTGATCCCCATCAGTGTACAGTGTTGGCCAAAAATAACTTTCCTATTTCTTATATAAACAATTGTAGATGCCGGGTGTGAATGAGTTAAAGACATGGACAGATGTAAAAACGTAGTACATTTATTCATTTCATCACTCATCAAATGCAAATGGATAACATTGTTGTTGTTATTAATGGATTAAAATGTTTAAAACCTAGAAAGCTTCTCCGTTAACTATATTTTATGTGCAAGACTTAATAAGGAATAAGTGCATTCATAGTCTGACTGTAAAATAACTATGACCTACCCAAACTTTCTAAACTGTGAATTGTGAATTTGATTGGGTGAGGCAAGTGTAATTTAGAATCAAAAGTAACGTGTGTATTGCCATAACAATATATACTTACTCTGTCTTCTTTGTGATTCTTGCTTTTAATAATAACATATACTGCAGAGTAAACATCTGTTAACTAATAATTAGCAATATTATTTTAACTCTATGCAGATATAATATTAGAGAAGTGTAATGAAGATAACGGAAAGCAGAAAGCTCACAGCTGTCGCTCTCGTATACGGTTGAAATATTTTCGAAGTTCTGCACACCGTAACAAGGAAATCACAAGAGGTAATGCTTTAAGAGGGGCATATAAATAAACTTTCGTGTTTCTTTTTTATTTCATTAGCATATCACTCATCTACTTCTTAAAACAAAAAAGTCTCTAGCTTGCTCCTTTATTTCCTGTGCATGTCCAAAAAATAATCAAAACAGACAATTGTTTTACTATTTTTACTTTGAAAATATATTCAGTAAAAAAATATTTTATTATTGCATCATTGTTAGAAAATATCAGCGATTTCCCAGTAAAATTGTGATATTATTAGAGTGGATAGTTTTTGAGCGATGATAAGTTTAGTTTGAACATTTTTCGGCTGCGCGAAGCGAGCATGCAGTGCCATTGAGTTTCCTGCCTATGTGCAGAAGCTGAGGGAGCATGGAGGAGACGCAGATAAGGGTCTTGTGTTTCTTTGCGGCTCCGGCCAGTGCGAGGGACTGGCTGGAGGAGCGTCAGCCGTGCTCAGCCGCAGTAGAGCACTGAAGTGGTGCGCGCGAGGCTAAAAACCTACAAATAATAAGCTCTGGCAACAAAATTGAGCTCTAACCAAGTAATATATTTTTAAAGGAAAATAGCTTTAATTTTTATCAGTAATACTTAACAGTTAAAACTTGTATTGAATATAATATTTGGCAAAATGTGTGAAAATATGGTCAGTGCTAGAGCACGAGAGCACGGCCTCACGCACCGCCACTGTATCAACTTTAAGTCATTTATTTGTTTAACCTTATTTTTGGAAAATTTTTGTTATCTTTGATACCAAAACATATGAGGTTGTCATCGTACCTCCTCTCCTCAGTTTGGCTCAGTCATGGTGACTACCCTGCAGCATCCGGAGAACAACCCCAGTGCTTCTGTGAGTATAAGAGCAAGGGAACAAGATGGACGACCATAAGGAAACGTAGTGGCCAATTTAAAGTTGGTGGCAGAAATGAAACTTCACAGGCTGGTACCGCGGCGCCCGAGCGCGACATGACGTCACGTTATTCTCTAACCCTTCAAGACTGTTACATCACACAATCTCGACCCCTTGGGCCAAGACAATTGAAAGTATTTTTAATTTTTGAAACTATGTTTTTACACCAACCAACGGTGATTTTATTTTGGAATATTTTATGTACAAGAATTAACGTTTCATTGTTCGAGTTTTGTTTTTGTTTCGTGTTTTGTGTAACGGTTGGAGAAATAAATACCTGGAGAGGTTGCCTTCCGGCCGCCATGTTGCCAGTCTGGAATCAGCAGCAGGGGTGAGGAACAGTCTTTCAAGTGTTAAGTATCTATGTTCATATTGTTATTTTAGTCTATGGTCATGTTTTTTTTCGAACATGGTATATAAAACAGAAGTTTGTAAACAGTTATCTGAAAATATTTTCTGAAAGAAAAGAGTTACAATAATATGCCATATACAGTATTTTTTTTGTCTTAAAAAAATGTAATGCTAACATTTATTATAGTCTTGACGCGTTGCACATATAGGAAGTGTTAGAAGTGGCGCTGTCACTAACCCTCCCCCCCGCCAGCNNAATGTAGGGCTGGTGGGGGGGAGGGTTAGTCCCCTGGTCCCCCAAAACCAGTGTAGGGACTTCCGGACGTCACGTGTCGCCCATTAACGTATACCGAGGTCAAGCTGAGGTGAGGTAGCACTTGCTGCCCTCGGGACTCCTCCTCCCACCCCCCTAGCAAGCCCAGTGAAATTTGTAAACGCCGAGAAATGACAAGATAGTAGGGCGTATTTCCGCACGATGTCAAAAACACGCACCAAGAATAAGGTGACAGCATATGGCAGGGGCAACTGGCCCACGCTACCGCCTTTCCCCCCCAACCTTCAAGAACCAGGGTGCGTGTATGAAGTGCTTTGTATTGCGCCCTCCTTCCCCCTCCCCCAACAAGGGAGACACGTGTAGGAATCGAGGGAGGGAGCCAAGAGAGAATATAAGCCTCTTTGCGGGGAGGATGGGAATAGTTGATTAGTTGGACAGTTTCGATCACTGCGCAGAGAGAGTCAGTCGGTCAGTCATATTGGGGCAGTCGGAAGCTGCGATACTCCGCGCCGAGAGAGTAAGTCAGTGCAACAGTTACCAAGGCCGGGATATTGGAACCCAGCCACGTCCATCAGCCAGTCGCAACATTAAGGGATCAGCCATATCGGGACGTGAACGGCAGGGCATAATCAGAGACAGTAACCAGAGTTACGTCGGACGAGTAGTATCGCCACACCGGGACGCGTATGGTGACAGGCATAGGGAGCCGGGAGCGCGGATTCAGCCGGGCAAGAATCACAACATTAAGGGGTCAGCCATATCGGGACGCGAAACGCGGGGCAGAAGCAGTCAGTTAGTTACAGCGCACCGAGAAGGCGGAGTCGAGTGGTGAGCTCCAACGAGGGGGCGCCATGTCGAGCTAGTGGGATTAGTCCAGTGCAGCCCGTAGCCGAGAAGGACGGGTGGGGGCCCGCCCGGGGTCCCTCGCCGGGACGTGGTAGGGAAGTTATCAGTCAACTACAACCCTACGCCAAGAACGGAGCAAGTGGTGAGCTTCAACAAGAAGTACCACGTCGAGAGGAAGCCAGCTGAGTGCGACACACCAACAGCCAGTCCGAGGGCCTATAACAGGGGCCATCCAGCTCACCAGATCTCATCAACTGCCGGAACATATCCAGGCCATCCAGCTCACCAGATCTCAACTGCCGGAAAAACTACCCCGCAACCGCAACAAGTACAGATAAGTAACAGCGGCGTCACTCAGGGATTTGTCCTGTCACCTAATGCCCCCACAGCGTCGGAAACGTTAGCCAAAACATTGTAACCAGCCCTTCAGGCCACGAACTCGCAGGGCGTTAAAGTATGAGTAAATTCTCGTCTCAAGGTGCCGGGAAAGTATGTATAAACTCCCGGAAAAGTTCCGGGAATGTATGAATGAATTCCCATTAAATAAACCGGTTCAAAACCAAAAACGTAATGAAGCATTGTTTTATATACCCTCAACCTTCAAGGCACCTTATAGTATATGCCATTTAACATTAACTATAGACCTTACGAACCATTCTGTACACCACAGGTGGGGAGTAGCGTCAGTGATTATTTATAGCATCAATTTCAGCCATTTAGTATTTTAATTTTATGCCGTGATTTAAGCAAAATAATTCAAAGTGATTGAGCTTATTATTGTTTTGTGATTCCATGCAGTGACAAGCAAAAAAATTAAAATTGTGAGTATATTATTTTTCTTGAAATATGATCTCATAATATGGGGGTCATCTTACATTCAGAGTCGTCTTATTTTTGGGTGAATACGGTATTTAGGAACTTTTTTTCATTTATCCCACGAGTGCCCTCACCACTTGCTGACTCGTTTATAGTTGCTCTAATAAGTATTCATTGCATTGTAATTACATAGCTAAAAAGTATTTATTAAAAATAAAAAGTAGGTTCAGTACACAAGTGCTTGATCGGATTGATGTCCAATGACTGAGGTAGGGTCTGCACGTAATGTAAGGTGCTATACAGTAGCCAAATTCTGGTATTATGAGCTGTATGTTTTGGGTCATTGTCCTGAGTAAAAAAATAGTTCCCAGTCAGGCCCATATCATCCACACTTATGGTAAGATAGTCTTTCAGAATCTGCAGATGGCCATATTGGTCCATGATAACTTCAAGTGGCTGTAAGTCCCCCACACCATTCGCATTCATGCACACTCTCCATGTTTGACAGTTGCAGTAAGTTCCCTTCTTCCATGTCACTATTTTTTGTTCCCCATGCTGTCTGTCTCCCATCTGATATGAAAATGTTAAATTTACTTTCGTCCGAGAAGACAAACATTTTCCAATATTTGTAGTCCTTATTTCTGTTGATTTATTCATATACGATTCTCTTCCTTCTATTCAGTTGGTTTATATATACCTTTCTACGGGCTATTTGTGCAAGAAAGCCTGCTTCGTAGAGAACATTCCTTTATGTATTCACTGAAACATTTTTTCCTGTTTCATTTGCGACCTCTACTTAAATTTTCAGTGCACTTAATTTTGAATTTTTTTAACTTTTCTATTTAGTAGCCTCTTTTCCTTCTTAGTCAAGATAAGTATACGGCCATTCCTTAAAGCATTTTGGTTTTTTTTTTTTTTTTTTTTTTGTTTGTATAAACCTGTATATAATACTTTTCGCTGATTTCTTCATACGATTTACCAGCATCAAATTGACATACTACAATTCATCTTTCTTCCTCTGTTGTTTCCGTGCCTTTCCAGTGCCTTTACAATACATTTTGAAAGTTGCTGTGCACTATGCTATAGTACACAATAGCATAGTTGTTACATTGCTGTCTTTCAATATCAAAGTTGTCATTTAAATGTCATACTCTTGGTGAAATTTGACTGGATGTACATGTTTTTTCTTGTTAAACTCATGGTTTGAGAAGGCAGGAGGCTGTGGCTCGTTTCCCGTGATAGTTTGTTTATCCGGCAGACGTGTGCCGTTTTACGGTTATCAGGCAGACGGTTGTCATTTCGTTTTGAACGTCGTTTTCAGTTAAGCGTCAGCATTATTTAGCTTTTTTCAGAATGTGTCAACAAGTTTTGTTGTATGAGAAGTTTGTTTATGTTGACGGCGCAGTCTTAGTTACAATAACGTGTTGAGAGCATGCATGGCCAGGTCCTTATCTCAGGAGAGGAGGGTGATAGGCAGCACACAAAGACGCGTGTGCCTGTCGCCCTTGACTTCACTTCAAGTCAGTCGGCGGCGAGGGCAGTTAGATCAGTCACTTCAGGTCGAGCAGTGCTTCAGGTCAGTCTCCACGCAAGAATGCTCGTCTAGACCGCGTCGGGCAGATCATAACCCCCACATCGGCAACTAAACTTTGTTATTTTATTTCTACGCCGGTGTGGGAGGTAGCCGCAATTCATACATCTTCGGGCCGGTTTTCAGACACATGAATAATCTGTAAACGACGGTGGCGCTGTTTCTGCACTTGTATGGTGATATGTGAACGTTCGTACTCTGCATATTATGAACTTCGGCTGTGAAATGTGTCACTTCAAAATGAAATAAACATATATAACAAATACACTGAAACTTGAACTTATTTCTTAATCAATCAGCATCCATTTTACTGAGTCTCGTGTTCTACCTTTGAGCTAGCGTGGCAACGTAACATCGGCAGTGTAACTAGCTGCTCAACGTTATAAAATGTTGGGCGCATCCAGTGGAGTTTTGTAAGAAGTTCACAAAAGTTTACTCGTGCCAGTAGAGAGAGAACTAGCCATTCCACATATCACTGTCTGGTGTGTTTTGTGACAGCATTTGTTATTCAAACTGTACAAGATTAAACTAATACATACCCTACGCTAAGGACATAAACGTTGTGTGGTGTTTTGGGCATTTATTCTCAAAAAGGAAATGGAAGTTAACACTTTTCTTTCATGCTGAGTGTTCAGTGATGAAGCCACGTTTCATCTCAGTGGTACGGTGAACTGCCACATACGGGGATCACAACAGCCACATACCATAGTCAAGCATGAGAGAGACTTCTCTAAAGAGAATGTTGCACCACACACCATGCAAGGGACCTTAGCACAGAAATTCTAAGCACTAATCAAGGACCAATGTCTTTAGAGTTCCATCAATTCAAAAGGCACTTGCAAGAAGTGTGGGAGGAAGCAACGATGGATCTTTGGTTTTGTAGAATGTGATACTACACACTAGGTAAAACAAAAGAGAGCTGAGCATTAATCCTTTAGCCAGCATATTCACACTTCAAAAATTAACGTCAAATGTTACACGTCCAAGACCGTAACACATTCTTCTGGCACCTGAACTGAATTGTTAGAAGGTGGAGAAGTTGCCTTGGTACAGAATTTGGATTTCAATCAAAAATAAATGGCACAGATAATACAAAAACAGCAATTTATGATACGATAGTGGAAATGAAACTTAGGTTGTCAAAAGGTTGTGCAAGATGAGGATGAAAGAGATGCAGGTCATCTTGAAAGTTGATCCCCTGGGGATGCAAAGCCAAAAGTGAATCTAATTATGTAACAAAATAATAATTTAGGGTGAGATTAGGGAAAGGAGAAAAATTAAGATGAGAGAGATTAGCTACTAACTTAGAATCCTGGATCACAAGCAGAGTCAGGTTATAATGGATGGCTGAATTCACAGAACCAAAAGTTTTGAAAAATGGGGGACAAAAATGTAACATCAAGCATAGCATTAGAAGCAAATAGCCAATAATGAGAACGGATTTTATGTAATATGGGATGTTTCAGGCTAACAACAGATTTGTCACAAAAATTCAAAGTATGGCTTTTCCAGAAAAGATTTTAAATTCATAGTTATCTACATGTGCATCAAAGAAAGGGAAATATGCAGGACATAGTTAATACTGTGGTTTTTGCATTCTACAAGGGAATCATGATTAACAGTAGCAAAATGCTTACAATATAAACTAGTAATAAAATATTCTTGAACATTGAGCAACAAATATACCTTCAACTTGGGAGTCAGAAAGAGAACAGAGAAGATATAATATCTTTCAAATAAACTATCCTTATTTGCCAAAGGTACATTAACAACAACGTAGCACTGTATATGATTGCATGAACAGTGCTTAGACCATAGAACATTAATACATTTTCAGGTACAATGGGCACTATCATTTAAAGTGGCAACATAATGAGCTGTTGTACGTGTTTTAGAATATTGCAGAATGAGGCAGCACTCAAAATTGTTGTACTTAACTTGCCATGTACACTAGTTTCTATAACATGGTAGATCAAAAATTTCTAGCCTGGCATTAGTGAGAGCTTCACTAACACAGAGCAGCATATCATTTACCGTATTTTATCGCGTATAAGTCGCACATTTTATTTTAAAAGATTTATTGAAAACTCGGGGTGCGACTTATAAGTGAGAAAAATTCCTCCAGCCCCGCACTAACTTTTCATTTACTCATAATTCACGGCCCGTGGCTCGATTTACAAACTCTTCAGCTAACAAAATCACTTTAATTTTTAAACCTGCGGTATAGGTACGTCGCTTTTCCATCAAGAAACTGTCGCACTTCTACACTGCAACATCAAAACAACACTACGTGCATCGCCAAGACGATATAAGAGAAAGACGTGTAAGTCACTGCTAACATTTGGTACTCAAGAATCAACGCTAATGTGCTGCTATCTCTTACACTCCACAGAAAGCTTTTCAAAATAATTGATTATCAGTTATTGAGCAAGAATCGATTCTTTTTGATTCTTTTAAAATATTTTTTTCTGTTAAGGATTGCTAAGGGAATTACGTAACGGAAATATTCAAATGCCTTTCTATATTTTGCACGTTTATTTAAAACTTACAAATATAAACTGCAGAAATAATGGTTAGGTTTTTGCTTTTAACATAAATCATTAGAAATACTTGAAATATTACTTCATATTAAATTACATGTTTATAAGTTATTTCTTTTTTCCAATAAATATATAAACTCCGGCAGTCAAGGCTGCATCTCAAGCGCTATATCAGAACATTCCAGACGAACTACGTCCAACAAACTTGCGCAATGTGTCTGTGCTGTACGCTTGGTAACACCGCTTGCTTGCAAGGACACAGCTGCCACACGACCTTCGCCAAGGTCGTGTGCATCAGCCACCCGTGACGCAGGCCGTGTTGTACAGAATATACAACACCGATGAGCGTGACCTATAAACGATAAATATTATTTTTTAACACCCTTTGAAAATAATGGTGCGCCCTATATGCGCAGGCAACTTATATGCGATAAAATACAGTAAATCAATCCTAAAACTCAATATGATCATCCCATCTACTAGAGCATCATATAATGACAGTCAGGTTATGATACAAGATATTATAATGATCCAGATACAACTGACTCTATTTTTTAATGTACGTGCTGTTATTTATTACTCTGGCTTCCAAATTTTTAATAAAACTATTTGATTAGCTACATTTGTTGAAATGCCATCCTGTGTTTTTGCCAGGAAATTCAGACGATGCTCCAAAAGAGTTCAATCTTCACTATCTAAAGGGCCAAAAACAGTTTCAAAAATCTTTCCCCCAAACCCAATTAGTGCAAGTTTTTATCTGGATGGCAGAAATGAAGTTTAGGTATAAGTTTCAGACTTAAATGCAAGAAAACTATTTTTTTATTATAGTACAGTTAAATTAAAGTTTTGATCAAAGGAAGAATTTTCACTAGGTTGGCTGTTTTCATTCTCATGCAGTGACAGAACTTTCTTCTTTCAGTGTAATTAACTCAAAATTTAGCACCATTGAGTAGGAATTGTCTGAAAATAATAAATCATCTTCCCCTTTAAACACTACACTTGAATCCAGAGATGTGACGGTGAGTGTTGAGGACACGATTTTGGCCACGGCTAGGACTGCAATGCAAGAAAAGAACATAGTGCTACAGTTGAACTATTACAACACAGGAAGTTGAAACACAACACTAAAACAAACACTATAATACCCTCATGAAGTGTATAAAATTAAATTAATTTTACCTAGACCTAGTTTTCCCACATACTATACCAAAGGAAAAATGTTGCAAATATGTTGTTGCTAAGTTACGACCACAACCCAAAACAAGAGTAGTTGATATCTCCAAACTAAAACATTAAATCACTCTCAATTAAGACCCCCAAAAATACTAGTATTATCATCAAAATTGAAATCATTAAAGTTAAAATTCAACATTGGGAGCTTATACTACAATACAACATACATATGAATTAGTACACACCAAATATTCTTTTTTTTAAACCTTGCACCATGGTTTTTATAAGCTACAACAAGGTGGACCTTAAGAAAACTCAAACCAGTAGGTGATCAGTCCATGGTCCAAACCAAGTCAATGCCAAGAAGAATAGTTGCTGGCTAGCCAGAAAAACAACAAAAGAAATTGAAAACACACACAGCAAGGGTCTGCAACTCACGCAATACAAACTTTATTTGGAAGAAGTTGGAGAACATGAGATCTTGTAATATATGTTCCCGTATTGGAATCAGCAAGACTATCAGTGACTGGCACAGGAAAATTTGCATCTGGTATAGACCAGTCCAATGGTAAGAAAGTTTTGCCATTTTCTTGTCAACTGCTTTACTAACAGGATGTGCTTTACACAAAACTGGCTCTTCTACTCGAAACAGATTATCAACCTAAGCTTATTATATTTGGTACAACTCTTGATGAGCACGTTTTAAGTTTTTAAAGGCAGCTGACCAGACTTCACGAATATCCTTTTGATCATCTGGCAACAAATTGGACAAAGGATTATTGGGCACATTAGTGAAAACAAGGTAGAATGGACTTGTCTTGTGGGATTCATACTTAGCATAATCAAAAGCCATTTGTCACCAAGAATGATTCTTATCCCAATTAGTTTGCTCTGTCACATGAAAAGCGCTGTGAGCAGATCAGAGGTTTCGGTTGAAATGCCCTACATGTGAGGGCGGGGAAATATATGGATACAGGGTAATATGGCGAATGCCATAAGAAAAATACATGTCATGAAAAGTCTTTGAGGTAAATTGGGAACCATTATCGAAGACAATAGCTGAAGGTACACCAAAATTCGGAAATACTCAGGATTAAAGAGAATGGATAGTTGGCCTAGCATCAGCCTTTCTCATTGGAGTCAACCACACAAATTTAGAAAATGCATCAACACAAACTAACAACATATTATTGGCTTAACTTACTTCTTGGAAAAGGACCAACAAAATCAATGAGAAGTTTTTGAGTAGGTTTCTCTGCTACATCTGAAAAAAGAAAACCTAGTAGCGGTATTGTAATAAATATCCACAAAAGATTTTTAATGTTTTCATATATGACACTGAACACATTAAATCTGACATGCGCACACGAAAAATTAACTTGCTCAAGCAGCATGGCTGGATATTCATTTTTGTTGTACAAAGATGAAGATAAACAGTTGAATTTATGATACATTACGATATCCAAGTAAGCAAATTGGAAACTAATTCAATGCTGCAAAAGCTTATACTAAATAATATAATATAATACAATATTAAGTTTAATCCAAAATACTTTGCTGCTATTTTTACGTGCACTGTGCACATTTTTTTCCCCGCTGGTGAAAAAAAGAAGAGATGTTATTCAGAGATGCCACAATTACTTCACTTGCACAGGCCAACAATAAAAAAACTTTTTTAATGATTTTGCCGGGTTCTTATGTTTTTTGGTATGCGGAGTCCAAAAATAATAATTTAAAAAGTCATAACACCCACCATTTTTTCACATTTGAATATACAAAATGTGAGAAATTAATTTTTTAATTTCATATCTGTCCATTTTTATATACTTTATTTATATATTTGTTATATACATTTTTATATACTTGATGTACATTATTAATATACAAAACCATACAGTAAATTTAAATGAAATTAAGTTGGCAGTGGTGGTACCACTGTTTTCTTTGTCAACACAACCTCACTTTTCAGCTTTTTGCCCATGTGCTCCAAGTATGGCTAACCGTGGTTGTAAAAACTTTCCTAACAGTTTTTGTTATATATATGTGGTGAGTTTGTAATTAAAATAATTAAAGAAACATTACAGAGGTTGTTAAAAAGTGTACTTGGTATATTTTGGAATAAAACTCTGTGATCAAAAAAAACCTTGGGCTCCACACAACGTATGCTGTGTTTGTGTCGAAGACCTTAGAAAATGGTCAAAAAAAGAAAGATGGAGAAAACCAAAAAAATCATTCAGACAATTGTTATTTTTGTAGCATTGATGTTACTGGATATAATTCCAAAAATAAGAAAGTAATTGTCTACCCTAATCTGCCTTCAGCTATTCGGTCAGTCGGTCATGGTCTGGGACTTCCTGTCCCTGAGCCATCACAGGCTATTGATGACGTTTTACTTGATCAGTCCAGTGAAACTGAAGCTGATGAAGGTAAACTGGATGATGATGAGTTCCAATGTTCTCCAGAATATTTAGAACCTCAGTTGTTTACACAGGCTGAGTTAAATGATTTGGTAAGAGATTTGGGTTTGACTAAATAGAGAACTGAATTGCTTGGCTCTAAGCTAAAAGAAAAACATTTGTTGGCACCTGGAGCATCTATTTATCAATATAGAACAAGAGATGAACAGTTGACTAAGTTTTTTAAGCGAGAACAGGATTTGGTGTACTTCCATGATATTGGTGGTCTAATGAATGAATTTGGAATTGAGTACAACAATGGAGAATGGAGGCTTTTTAGAGACTCATCAAAAACTAGCTTCAAAGCTGTTCTTTTTACATAATGGTAATACTTATGCATCACTGCCTGTGGCTCATTCAATCCATATGAAGGACACTTACGAAAATCTAGACATTATTTTAAAGGAAAATAACTATCCTGCTCACGATTGGATGATGTGTGAAGATTTGAAAGTTTTTTGCATGCTCATAGGCCAACAAAAGGGATTTATTAAATTTCCATGTTTTAAATGTGAGTGGGACAGCAGAGCAAGGAATCGACACTGGTCCACAAAACATTGGCCTGCAAGAAAAACCTTAACACCTGGAAAGAAGAACATTTTGCATAAAACTTTAATATATCCAAAAAAAAATTCTTATGTCACCTTTTCACATTAAATTAGGTTTAATGAAACAGTTTGCAAAAGCCTTGCCTAAAGATGGTGAATGTTTTAAGTATTTATGTGAAAAGTTTCCTCATTTATCAGGAGCCAAACTGAAAGAAGGGGTTTTCGTTGGGCCTGACATTCGTAAAATGATGTTCGATTCCAACTTTGAAACAAAAATGACTACAAAGGAAATGGAGGGTTGGATATCATTTAAGCAAGTTGTGACTAAGTTTTTTGGGCAATGTTAAAGACCCAAACTATGAGCTGATCGTTGCTAATATAATAGACAAGTTCAAAAATCTGGGATGCCTGATGAGCCTTAAAGTCCACTTCTTACACAACCATCTTGACTTTTTCCCTGACAACTTGGGTGATGTGAGTGAAGAGCAGGGGGAGCGATTTCACCAGGATATCAAAGTGATGGAGAAACGTTACCAGGGATGGTGGAATGTCAGCATGATGGGTGATTACTGCTGGTCACTTCACCGAGAACAACAAAATGCATCACATCGGAGAAAAAGCTACATAAGAAGCTTCAAAGAGAAGAGAGAAAGGAAATACCAAAAAATAAACACATAAATTTGTGTATAATGAATTTTTTTTAATACAATCGCATACATCACATTTTTAAATACAAATGCACATTGTGAGAGAACTGTGGGTGATACAAAAAAACTGATGCCAGATTCGGTTTTAGCACCCAAAAATATACCAGGTTCAGCTGCATTTATTTAAAAAGTTTTCACA
This sequence comes from Clitarchus hookeri, assembly GCA_002778355.1. Classification (NCBI taxonomy): domain Eukaryota; kingdom Metazoa; phylum Arthropoda; class Insecta; order Phasmatodea; family Phasmatidae; genus Clitarchus; species Clitarchus hookeri. The sequence goes on from NQII01000472.1 coordinate 648,529, forward strand.
AAATATTTTTTTGTTGGCCTGTGTTGTCAATCAGCTAACATTTCCTTAATTTAATTGCGATATCATTCTGGTGGGCTTTAAGGTTGAATGGAAGGGAAACGCAGTGTGATTCTGCCTCCAGAGATGGTGTTGTTTATGTCAGCTACAGAAAGTGTAACACCTGTAGGTAGGCAATCAGCCCTTCATGGACCGTTATGTGCCACCCGCGAGGGGGAAGGAGGGTGGCAAGACTCGTTTGCCTGGTGCTGGGGGGGGGAGGTTAATGACCTGTCACTCTGCAGCTTATCACTTCTTGGAATCTCCACACAGTTGTGTCCAAGGAGTATGTAAGGAGAAAGAATTGGCACTCCCTGGTTGGACCTTCTTTCTTATTTGCTGGCTAAATTTGGGGCTGAAACGATTATTTGCTGCCTACCACACAGCGTAAAATATATTGCATAATAATTCACCGAACTGTTATTAAACATTTTAGGACTAAAGTAAATTATTTGCAGAAAAATATATTAATGTATAACGTTACTAATTCTTTTCGTAATAAATTTTTTTTTTTTAATTTTTAAGAGAAAATTTGTTTTGATTACACGTGTTATTTTTGTAGATATAAGCAGTTTNACTAAAGTAAATTATTTGCAGAAAAATATATTAATGTATAACGTTACTAATTCTTTTCGTAATAAATTTTTTTTTTAAAATTTTTAAGAGAAAATTTGTTTTGATTACACGTGTTATTTTTGTAGATATAAGCGTGTNAAGCAGTTTTTACAAGTTACACACACAAACACGCGTATTTGTTGTATAACAAACATATTAAAAAACTTAAGAAATTTTTTGACATCTGTGAAAGTATTACGAAAGAACAGTGTTCAAAGACACTAAACCTACCCAACGAACATACAGTTTCAAATAACAGTGGTGCCACCAAAATGGATTTAGTACCGCAATAATGAGCTTATCTGTGCCATCGCGTAGTTGGGCGAGTATATGAGACATCAAAACAACATAAATGTTTATTTCATCGCTGTATAGGAAAACACATTAAAATCTTTATTAACACAATAGAAAAGTAACTAACACAAACATTTTGATCAAATTCTTCACTTGTCACACTAATCGTATAAATAAAATAACGGTCTGAAACATTGCATCATTCAGCGGAAATCCCTACTGTTTCAAGACTTTTTGCAAATACTAATTCATCTGTTTATATTAATTTTTTATTGTTTACTTTGCCTTTTTTTCGAGTACACACAATTAGGACGTAGATTAATCTGTATTCATTACCATTTAATTCAGTCCAAATCATATAAATTGCCAAATATAATTTAGAAGAAATAAAATTTCTTTTTATGATTTTTTGCATAACTACAAGATTGCCTCAATATTTGCATGTCTCAAACAATTTAACAGAATAGCAGTGTCATGGGCAGCTTCACCAAAACAAAGAATCCATGAAGCAAAACATCCCTTTTATTTACACTGTTAGTATTTATTACCAGAGTGTAGCTGCGTTTGTGATAAGATGGATGACTTAAATTAATTAACTAAAAATATTAATAAAATCTATGATTTAGGCTTTAATAAATAGGTACAAAATACAAATACAGTGTTTATTTCCATTATGTAACTATTCACATTTATATTGTACAATTGAGTGTAATAGCAAGTATATGATTACAATGAATTAACTGCTATTACTGTCTACAGGAATAATAAGAAACGTAAATTATATACTAAAATGAGTAAAGCTCAAAATTTAAGATACCATTCATTGTCTTTCACCAAAATAGATGAAATAATTTCCTAGCATTATGGTAATATATTGTGAATGGCCTCGAGGTCATACTCGCATGTGCACCGTGCACTATTCCCCTCTCTTCTCCACTCTTCTCATCTAGCTACTGACCCTTATACTCACCTTGGCTACTGACTACCTGATCAGAGTGTTTCGAAGAGTAGAAGGGGAAGGGAAGTTAGACGGGTCCAGCGGCGACACCGCAGACATACAACAATATTAAGCCTATAATATCATGTAAAAAATTACAAAACTTAAAATTTCTGGCAACTTTCTTCAACTGTCATTGGTATATTTATACATTTTATTAAATTACACCTCTTCATTACGAAAACCATTTTTACGATGACATTTGAATTTATAATTATGAAAAGTATGAATGCTACAGGAAGCGCTTGGTTTTAATTAAAATTTCAAAGTAATGTATTATCTGAACGTTGATATTTCTCAGAAGCATAAATTAATGTTTTTTCGGTACTGTCGTATCCTTGGTTAATCAGTAAAAAATATAATTTTACTTGCCTTATCTCTTTCTAGAACCACTCTAGCTAGACTCTCTTTTGATTTTTTTCCATGTACGATTACTGGTATTGGTGTTGTATTTACAACTAAAGTGTGTGATTCATGTTTTATTTTTCAAATTTTTAGATAATCTCTCAAATATTTCTTAACTTTTTAAAGTTATAATTTAAATCTATGTCCCGTTCATATGTAACACACAAAAAATATGTCACTTTTAACATTTTATTTTCTATTTCAATTAACCTTAAAAAGTCATTTTCATTGTGTATCAGCAGAAATTTTCAAATCATAAGTGCCTATAAACTTATTAAAAATATTTACTACTTATTGCAGTCTTTCTGCACTATCTTGAAAGGTAACTTTGTCGCCAGCATAAAACATAGAATTTGGGTATATATTTTTTGCAACATTAAAACATATACGATTTCCACGTTCTAAACATGACACCATATGTTTTTAAAAGTGTTAAAGGAAGGCAGGTAATCTGCTACTACTTCCTGTTTAGTATTTTTGAGAATATAATATAAAATTGTAACGTTGCGTCTTATTTACTACCGTCTTTATAATAATACAGCCGCACAGTTGGGCGCCATGTTGTAATGTTCCAGGCCGTTACCTGGCCGATGTTTATTATATTACCGCCTCACAATTGGGCGCCATGTTGTAATGTTGCGGAAGTATTACCCTGCCGAATGTTTACGTTGCCACAGCTTGCTCATCGGTAGAATACGAGACTCGGTACCAGGTGACGCTGATTAATTAAAAAGAAGAAGTTCCAGATTAGTTTGTTTTATACTTTATTTATCATTGAAGTTTCACAGTGCACAGACGACTTTCCAGTTTACAGAGTACGAACTTTCACAATCAGTTATACCAGTGCAGAAAACAGCGCCACAGTAGTTTACGGTTTATTAATGTCTCAAACTTACATTGCACGACTAAGTTACTGAGGCAGGAGGGATGTTCGTTCCCTCCTGGCACCCTAACGACCCACGCCCTTTCGGGCTGGTGCGTCTTCTCACGCCCGACGCGTCTTCTTCGACGGTTGGTGACTTTCTCCCTAGGCGATAGGAACCACCAGTATATATTAGGCAGGCCTATCTACCCCTTCTCCTAAGATAAGCGCATGGCCTCCGGCATCTGCCAGTAGCGTCATCCAAAACTACGCTGTGTCCCCGCGCTCACAACATGTTATTGTACCCGCAACAGCCGCATAACCAAAACAACAACTTTTGAAACTAGACGGTAAGCGGACTCCTGTAAACAGCAGATGTCCACACGTCTGCTCGACAAACAAACACGGGAAACTAGCCACTGCGGCTTTAACTTGAAACCTGACAAAATATTACAAAGCTTTCCAAAGCTAAATACACACGAACGAATTTTACACCCGTGTCCCGAAAAATTAAGCATACTGCGTCATTACAAAGTGTAACTACATTTATAAAAGTTAAATTAATTTCAGTGTGATCGGCATTCATGTTAGAAAGCCACACGTGGCGAATGCTGAGGAAGAATAACGTGGAAAGCCCTATTTTATGCGTTCGTATGTAACTGAGAGTTTCAGTTTTATTTGCGGCCAGCTTTCATTAGATTGTTGTGCTACGTCACAGAATATTTTTTTCACGCCTGTTATTTTTTAGTGCGCTGCTGCAAATTCGTTGTTTAGTGCAGCAAGAGGATGAACCGTTCCAAGCATGAGTGCTATTTTTTGCTCTAGGACTCAGCACCTCAATGTTGGAATTTTTCTCAACCAGTAAACTTCTTAATGTTACCATTTGTCCTATGAGATATCATGACTGAGCTAGAACCAGTGGCGACCACTGCTTGAGAACGTCACTTGCAAAACTTAATTTCTTTAAATTAAACCATTATCCTGCAATATCAAATTTTTTATATAATTTGATGTAAAAATTAACGCTATAAATCTACCACACTTAATATATAGTATCATAGTAGTAACAAAACTGTGAGTTTGCAAATGTTTTTATGCTAATGATGTCACTGTGTGTAAAATAAATGACATTTCATATTTTAATGGTTACATTAATTTCGTAATGAAATGCATTAAATCTCATAGTGATAAATATCCCCTCATGGTTAGTACTACTACTGGCATAAATTTAAGGAACTTTTCATAAATTTGCAGATAAATATATTTTATTGTTCTTTTATTTTAAAGCGTTCTCTGTAATTATATTTCCGTTATACCATTAAACAGAACTTCAAGATTTGTTTCAATTGAAAATTTTTGTCGCTTAGGAATATGAATACAAATTAAAACTTCTGTAGTTTTGTGATTTGTTGTCTTAATAAAGTATTTTTTTAATGTGTGTCAAGTCATTATTTAACACAGTTCCGATCACCGGAGAAGCTTCAGAAACTTTTCCAGATTAGGTGACTAATACACGATTTATCACATGAAGANGTATTGCATTGTGCCACAGTTATTACACTGGAGAGCCAAAAAAACTAGTATAGGCGTGTGTATGCAAATAACAGAGGTATGGAACCAATCAGAGTAACGTGATGCGGTCGGCAGTGCCTATATAAGACAACAAATGTCTGGCAAAGTTGCTAGATCAGTTACTGCTAATACAATGGCAGGTTATCAAGATTTAAGTTAGTTTGAACGTGGTGTTATAGTTGGCGCACAAAAGATGGGACATAGCATCTCCGAGGTAGCGATAAAATTTGGATTTTCGCATATGACCATTTCACGAGTGTACCGTGAATATCGGGAATCCTGTAAAACATCAAATCTTTGACATTGCTGCAGCCAGAAAAAGATTGTGAACCCTTTCTCAAATTGGCGCAGATTTCAATGCTGGGGCATCAACAAGTGCCAGCATGCGAACTATTCAACGGACCATCATTGATATGGGCTTTCGGAGCTGAAGGCCCATTCGTGTACCGTTATTGACTGCAGGAGAAAAAGCTTTATGCCTCGCCTGGGCCTGCCAACACCGCCATTGGACTGTTGATGACTGGAAACACGTTGCCTGGTCTGACAAGTCTCATTTCCAATCGTATCAGGCGGATGTATGTGTACGGGTATGGAGTCATCCTCATGAATTCATGGACCCTACATGTCAACAGGGGACTGTTCAAGCTGGTGGAGGCTCTGTCATGGTATGGGGCGTGTGCACTTGGCGTGAAATATGACCCTTAATACGTCTAGATACTACTCTGACAGGTGACAGATACGTAAGCATCCTGTCCGATCGCCTGCACCCATTCATGTCCATTGTACATTCTGACGGACGTGGACAATTCCAGCAGGACAATGTAACACCCCACACGTCGAGAGTTGCTACCGAGTGGCTCCAGGAACACTCTTCTGACTTTAGACACTTCCATTGGCCACCTAAATCACCAGACATGAACATTATTGAGCATATCTGGGATGCCTTGCAACGTGCTGTTCAGAAGAGATCTCCACCGCCTCGCACTCCTATGGATTTGTGGACTGCCCTGCAGGATTCATGGTGTGAATTGCCTCCTGCATACCTTCAGACATTAGTAGAGTCCATGCCACGTCGTCTTGTGGCACTTCTGCGTGCTCACTGGGGCCCTACACGATATTAGGCAGGTGTACCAGTTTTTTTGGCTCTTCAGTGTACATTTACACCAAGGCCCTGCCGGGGTCTTAAACTGAGAACCCATCAATTCGTATGTCACACAAGCCAGCTGTGCAGCGAAGGGCGGCTGCCTACTCTCACGAAATGCTTATAATGGTCTAAAGAAATACGGGACATGTGAAGTCCGCGCTCACCCCTCTTTGTACCATTTGGCATCACTCACACTGCCTTGCTCGGCCCAACTTCCCGTCTGGTTCTAAGAAGCTTGGCAGTTATACGATATTCACTGTGTTGAAAACCGGTCACAGCTTGTTTTAAGAAAACTGTGTATTTATTTTGAGCAATTTTCAATTTTGATCTTCACAGATTGCTACACCTGGGGATTTATAAGCCTACATAATGAAACGTAATTCCACAAATGTATTTAAATATAAAATTCTGCTTACATGAGTGATGTACGTTAGGTGCAGAATATAACTTCAAAGAGAATAGCAAACAAAAATAATTGAGACTGAAAATACTTACAGTGAAATGGTTTCTATGAAAAGGTCCAAGTTGTAAAAGTGAACTGTCAAACAATTCTTACATTCCCAGTGGTAAAACTATTGAACTAAATATTTGTATTTAAAAAAGGAAGTAGTTCAATTAACACAGAATTATTTACCTAGTATATTTTCCAACCAAATATTTACAAAGTCATGTGATCCAACTGCGATTATTGGATTATCTTCAGTCATTTATCAATTACTGGGTTCTTGTTAACTTTTTGAATTAATTTCAATGCAAATTAAATCTTAGATTTCTGACATTTCGCAAATAAACTGGAATATTTTTCTTTCCACTGAATGTGTGACATAGCTACACTCGACATACTGCTCAAAGAAGGTGGCATTATTTTTACGTTAATTTTTCTTATTCTCTGATGTAACAATGAAAAAAAAATTTATATATATATACAATTGAACTTATGGGCATCAAGGCACATAAGACGATAAATATCTAGTTCAACATATTTGACAATATTNTATATATACAATTGAACTTATGGGCATCAAGGCACATAAGACGATAAATATCTAGTTCAACATATTTGACAATATTATTCCACTGTAGTAAACTTCTATAGGTAGCATTTGTGGCTGTACTGCTTTTGAGTATAAAGTTAGGTTATTTTTAATCATAGACCTATTCCCCCCACCCCACCACCATTCCCAACACTTAACATGAAATAGAGGCTTTAGTAAACAACAATCAAAAAAATATTCCTGTGTATAGACTGGTTACGTATTCGTATTTCAGTTGAGGGATTTTGGTAAAATCGTACGGATTATGATTATTTCGCCTGTAGCACAACCTGGCAACAGAATTAAAATTTCTCATAGTAATAGGTTACGAAAGCAATGATATGCCACGAATTGATGTATTTTGTACGAATGCTGTTAATACATGGCAATGGGGAGATAATGCTATCAAAATGCTGCTTTACAGAGTATTTTTTAAGTAACCATTCATCATTCACTGGTTCTCAAGCGTCAGGCACATTCTGGGTGCTACTTTTTCTACATAACTGACAGGTTTCCATTCATGGCAGGTGACCACTGGTAGTAGTTGCAGAATACGCCACCACACACCAACAGCAGCACATCCCAAGCTAAATTTACGATTATTCCAATAGAAATGTCCTTCAAAAACTATTCATCCTATCTGCATGAAACCAAAACTATATTAAAATGGTAAGTAATATCTATGGTTCTTCAGAATTTTGTGCTTTCAAGTCTTTAACTTTATATTATATGGTATGAAATATAAATTAGTTTAAAAAAAACCTAGCGATAATATTTTTTTCCCCCCAGACTTTTCAGTGATAATTTTTTATGAGATCATGAAAAACCATAGACAAAGGTTCACTCTTTTCTTAGAAACAAATTTTGTTTGGAAATTTTGTTTAGGAGAACAAATATCAATGAACTTAATAGGAAATTAGTGGATTCAAAGTGATTTTTAAATTATTTAAAAAAATTACTATTAAGTTAATGTATTTAGTTAATAATATTTTGCATTGGTTAAAATTTAAGTAGCTTCTTTCAAATAGAATTTGAACCATGAAGATAGATAATTAAATTTTTTGCTAAATTAATATATATAATTTATGTTGTATTTAAATGTATTGATGGTTGCAGAGTAACCAGGATTCCAGCTCCCATTCAACATTAAATACACTGGCAACAATAGCTCTCAAATTGTAGAAACTTTACATGTGATAAACTATCTGTTAATCACATGAGTTACCTTTTTTAGAGTAGTACTATTGCTTCATATTCCTGTTTCTTGGTTTTGCACTAAGATGTAAATGTTTCCCAATGCTTTTTGTGCTGTACCTACCCATTTTTTTTGTTACTAAGGAATAATGCGTGGTTGAGATTAGCTCCCTAACAAGAACTGCAAACACAAATCGCGCTCCTGTAGGTAAGATGTTCGGAACAGTAAGTTGCTTCCAACAGAATTGCTTTGGTGATGCTCAGATGAGACAGTCGGCAGGAAGTGTCTCGTTATTCTCTACCCTTACTTTAGTAACACGTCTACCTGATGCACACCCCAGTACAAAACAAATCAATCTACAAATATATTTTTAGAATATAATAATTTACAAAAATTGTATTGTTTATTTAGAAAGTAATTGTTATTTATATGGCGAAGGCAGTATTTGATAAACTGTGAACTTATTTGCGGAAATATGTAAAACAGTTTACTTTCCAGTAAAGCATTACCAGGTTCCTTAGGAAAATATTTTATATTTGCAAAACTCATGTTTATAGAATTTTATAACAATAAAATGTTATATTTCCAAAATAAAAATTTCCTGTTTTTTAACCAACTATAACAATTTTTTTTGTACTGAACAAATACGACCTGGTTAACCATTTATCATTTCACAATAATTTAAGTGATAATTGTTACATTTTGAGAATTTCAGGAGATCCTGATATTAATAGCAGGAACGGAGGCAGTGTGTTTTAATGGCAGTCGGAAAGAAAATAATTTCTAATTTTTCGTCAAAACATTTTAGATAAGTGTGGATAAAACTCGGATAGTCAAACTATGGTATCATATTAGGCTGTTTCTACGTGCTGTATTTCCCTATAATATGTCAAATATTTCGATAACCTGGAAACAAGTCTTTTGAAGTACAAGAAGCCAATTGTCATTGTTGATGATTTTAATGTTGTTTGCACTTGGCAAATATTCCATGTTCAAATGATTATGATCTCATTTTTCAAATTTGATAGTATTGTCATGCTAGATTTCATTACTTCTATTAGTCTCTCTCAACTCACTTTGATCCCCCCAGAAAGAAATGTATTAATGAAATTCTTTTTGTAACATTTACAGTAGTATCAAATCAATTTATTGACATCGCCCGCACCCTCCACAAACACATGGGCACCTACTTTCACAACTCCACAACAATTCCACCACCATGGTCAAGTGGCCATCTGTCTTCATGTCCCCAAGAGGTAACTTTTGGGGCCATGATAGTTCTGTACTGCTGACTTCAGTAGAAATCCTCCCCAGCCAAGAAACTTCTGGGAAAATGATGGCCATAACAGGGATGCAGCGGTTCCTGCAAACTGGTGACCTCTCGTGTGCCCACTTCATTCACTGTTCCTGATCAGTGTTTGTGTATCCATGTAAAGTGTTATTGTGTAGTGAGGATCTGATCATTTTTACTAAATTATTTTGTAAGATCCAACACCTGAGAAAGGGGTACAGCAATTAATCTTTTGTTTTTAAACCATCGGTATGCAGACCAACATTCCTTTCTGAGACCTGTCCAATTACACGGGCACGAATATACCAAATTCATAATCCAATTTTATACCAGATATTATTTTACTTCATTTCTTAAAGAGTAGTTATGTTTTTATATTTACACTACAAGAGACTTGGAGAGAAAGAGAGAGCTCCTGATTTAAAAAATGTGACATATTTAAATTCAATCATTGCCAGCTCATGTATTTCCCTAGTAAAAATTTTGGTGTTTAATTTCGCTTTGAAGTGCTCTTTGCCATTCTTGTGTATTTGTTGAGTGTTTTATATATTTGTTTTCTCCTCATATTGTGCAATATCATTTTTCCAGTTTTCGGCGCCAACTTGCTCGAGTCTTGAGTGTGCTGATGTCATGTTCTTTAGTCGGAATTGGTCACGTCTGGAGGGTGGACATGTGTTACACCGCTCCTGCACCAGCGACTTTTATGTGAACCGATAATATAGTGTCAAAAACCAATTGCTTGTCTAAAACATAATTTCTACACTTTTTTTTGCCCAGGAGTAATGCCCGCTCACCCCGTGCCAGCTTACGTACTCAGGGGCTTAGTTCACTTTATTATTTTTATGAGCCTTACGTTTTTTGTTTTCTGTGCCAGCTGCCAGCATGCTAGAGTTGCTGGACCTTTGTAGGTGCCTCATAAGGTTATTGTGTGAAAGTAAACATGCAAACTTAAAGTAACATGTTATTTTTCATATGCTCAGTCATTGTTGGGTGCTGAACCCTAATGCAGCCCTTTATACCTGTTTGTAATTATTATTACACAAATTTTGGTATGATCTAGGTACAAATTACCATAATTTTTTGGCATGCGAGGTGGCCAAAACAGTTTCACCATCTTTCTACTGGTGTCTATAGGGAGCCAACACGTTTGGTAGGTAGGCATAATACTGGGGGAGCCTCGACTTTCGTCAACATCTACAGCCAGCAGGTGCTCTAGAGGAGGCTACATGGGTGAACGGCCCACACCCATTCGTACTTCATGCCCTACAGTTAACCATCACCTTCAAGAACCTCCCACAGTGGTTCCTAAACTGATCCTGTTTCAATGATCCACTTTTCTCAGCTCCTGAAGCCTCAAACCGCGTTGTGTGGTGTCACAACGTCAAACCAAAAATTCTAGTATTGTGCCTCAGAAACTGGGTGCAACCCTTTCCTCATTTTGGCAGGTGCAACATTTGCATTCTCATATGTCCTGTATTTCAAATTTTATTCTGGAAAAATTATTTCCTTTTCAACCAACCTATTCAAAATTTTAACTTTGCAACCATTTTCTTGCTTTTCCAAAATGCAACTCTTCCCATTACAGGATGAGTTCCCTTGTCAACTCTGAAAAATTCTACCTTGTGCCAGCAACTTTGCAACATCACTGCCTCGCTAGCCTTGCAGCTGCATTGCCAACGATAAAGATCACAGTCATCTTGTGTACACATACACCACCCCTCACCCACCTCTCTCGGTGGACATGAGCCAACAGAAGCATTCATACGTGCTTACATGGTGCACATCACCCCCTTCACCTGCTCGGGTCGTTCACCCCTCCCGCATGGCTCAGGAGTGTCTGCTGTGTGCTAAAGTGGTCAGTTGACTCCAGCAAAGAATAGCTGATTGCTACGATGACTTCTCCCTCCACACCTTCTATGCCATGAGGACCATGGACTGATTTACTGGCACACTTCTAATGGTATTGTGGAACGTATGTGCCTGAAGTATGTACTCCCGCTACAGAACCCTTATTTCTTTATGCTCATGCAGCTTCAAACCAACCAAAACGTGTCAGTGTGACAACCCCACAAAAGCTCATCATCGACTGCATGAGGAGCTCAACAATATCAACAGAGAACTGTATGCTGGTCTGTTGGCACGTACCACTGCGGGCTGAACGACGGACTAGTGCGACTGTTGCACGAGACCTTGATAGGTTTGGGGTGCTGTTGACCCTGTAACTAAGATGTCAGTGTGCAAGTGCTCCATGGATTTGAACTCTGAACCAGTACCAACAAACGTTTGGTGAAAACTTTGAAAATGCAGTAACCTCAGTGTGACAGAATTGGCCAGGCCACCCTTTCATGCACACAGGGTTTCCAAGTGTATCAGGACAAGTGTGTATCATTGCAGGAACTTGCCACAGTCAACTCAAAAAACATTTTTCTCTGTGTACGGTGGCAGACAGTACATACTTGGCCTCACATAACATTTTCTGCTATTGTTCAACCTGTCAACTTCAGCTCCATCAATCTAAACTGACCAGAACCATGCCAGCAGAATATCTGTTTATGGATGAACTCTGAGCTCAACTGCTGTGATAGCTGTGGCCTACAAGCTCATCGCCAGTGTGTCACCGCGGGCGAGTGGTATGATCCGGGGAAAGTGCGCTTCATGTGTGTCAGAGCACTCTGCAACTCAGCTTGCTGCAGCTGCAATATGCACACCCGGGCACGCGCAGTCAAGTCTTGCTGCCCATCCCTCTTCCCTCTCACTCTACCCCCCTTCTCTTGCTAGTGCCGAGACAGCTATGCATCTCACAGACAATAACAGCAACAGCTCAGCCTCATGCTTCGTCTCAGCAGTGCCCGTGTCCATTCTGGCTTGCTTTCAGTCACTGCCAATTTTTGCAGGTGTGCAAACTGAAGATCATGTAGCAATTTCATCACGATTGTACCAGCTGAGTGCAATGGTATGGAGTGGATGAGGAAGGCTGACCTGATTGTGTTAGTTATTGTATTGAATCAGTTGTGATGCCAAACAGTGATGGCCTGGGATTTCACACTATGGCATTACATGGGAAGAGTTATGACGATCTTTTGAGTGTTGTTTGCAGGCACCATTTCATCATTACAAGCACGCAGCCAAGTGATTCTGGAACAGCAGAAATCAGGTTAATTTCTGTCCACATATGCCAGTCAGGAGATTAATCTGGTAAAAAATTACCACTCTCACATGTCAACAAAGGAAGTGTTCAAAGTGGTGGCAGGTTCTATGGTGCATTTGTTCCACTCATCATTTACCAGGTTCATGATTTCATGTGCTCCCTGGTCATACTGGAGCAAAATTCCACTATGTCTGAACCACCATGCCACGATCACGACTATTCATTCATGTTGATATAAGGACAGTGAATTGAAAGACAATTCGGCTACAAAATCCTCCAATCCTAGTCATTTGACAAACACTCAACATTTTCTGAAAATTCCACAGTGCAAAAGGACAATAGTAATCCCAGCAAAAATGGCTCAAGTTACTCAGTGCAAACATGTTCAGGACGTGGACAGTCACCGTATGCTTGTCATAACTGTGATGGCCAGCGAATGCATTGGTATGACAGTATCAAGATTCTGCCAACCCTTGGTAGTGAAATTGGGAATAAGAATTAGGGATAAAGGAAGCAAACCATAAAAAAAAGATAAATAATTTACTTGCTCTGTGGCTTCTCAAATATTTTGAAAAAAGTAAAAAATTTAAATCTATATTTCAGCTATCAAATTGGCTTCCTATCCTACTAATATTATAAATGCGAAAGTCTGTGTGTGTGTATGTGTGTGTTTGTTACCACTCAGCTTCATAACGGCTGAATGGATTTTGATGAAATTTGGTATGTAGGTACTTTAGGTCCTGGAATAGGACATGTGATACATTTTATCCCGAAAAATTGTATGGTTCCTGTGGAATAACAACAAAACGTAATTCTGCTACGGCTGAGAACGTGACCAAAATTTTTTTTCCTCTGGTTTCAGAGTTTATCAGGCCGCCCAAGGACCTCTGAAATGGCTTAACGACTGCTATCAATTGATAACAACCAGGACTGAATTTTTAACGTGCCCTCCGAAGCCCGGAAGCGCTCAGATGTTATGCTACTAAATGGTCACCCATCCAAATGTGTGCCGCTGGAAACGTTGCTTAACTTTTGTGATTGATTAAGATCCCTCAGCGAAGCGCAAAAAGTAGTACCTGGGTACACCTATTTCTAAAGCTACAACTTGATGAAACTCTCGTTTTGATTTTCATAAATCAAAAGCGGAAATGTGGTAACTATGCGATAGTTGCACAGATACACTCCAAAAACAATACCCTACTTCTTGGCTATCGGGTAAAAAATATTTCCTTCCTTTTGGGTTGTCATAATACGTTTAAAACCTAGGCCAACATAGTTTTTTTTTTTTTTAATTGTCTTTTCCCAATTTATTTAATAGTTTATCACTGTAAAACTCAATTGTACCCGGGCGAAGCCGGGCCAGTTTGCTAGTCAGCCATAAACCAGAATAAAGATGGTCACAGTGATTGTGTCAAATGGTTCATGAATTGCTGTAAAAATTGTAATTTTAAAGTTAAGAAATAATTTTTTTTTATAGGTGAAGGATATACTCATTTTTTAAATTATGATTTGAATTTATTTTATTTACACCAGTGTGTAGTTCTTATAATGTATGATTGAAGGTAATCAGTCAGAGAAAGATACTATTTATCCATATGTCTTAAGATAATCAACAAATTAACAAAGAGGATTGCTGTTGAGTACTAATTACAATACTATCATCATCAGTAAGTATAGTTCAAAGTAAGGAAGTCAGTATTTCACCATGTGGGAACCTAGAAGGAGAACTAAAACATTGTAAATGTTTTAAATAAAATCAGCATGATAATTATTGAATATACATATTCTGTGACAACTCGATAAGGTGACGTTTGAAAAGGTAAGGGGCAAGGCAATTGGGTGGAAGTAAACAGTTATACAGCATGTATTAACTTCTTGAAGAGTCGTCGATCACACAAAATTGAAAGTCTTTTGTCAGAATAGAAAAGGAAATAATTAATTTCCTTGCAATTACAACCACCACTTTCTTTTAATTAAACTTATGTTAACACATCAAAGTAAATAGATTGCTCAGAGCTTAAAATTATTAAAACACCCTAAAATATTATAGGAAACGTTCCACATTTGATGAAAAATATATGTCAATTTAGTTGACTGACTTAGCTGAATGAAAACCTTGTCGAATCTGCAGAAATAGTTAATTATCCCAGGGGCAAGAAGATAACATATCCTCTGTCAAACCATAGCATGAACGAATGAATCTTCTAATTTGAAATGAAACTGGACGGTCACTAGAAAAAGTTAAACATGGTTAGAAACTGCTCACCAATATCTTGTTTCGCTGGTTTTGCACTACCTCTGTAAGCGTGAGTAAATTCAGTGTTCTCAGAAATCAATCTAGCTTCGTGCAGGACACTACTCGGTAATGCGTAAAAATAGCACCACTGATAATTAGTGAAATCAGAGAGTATTGATTGTGGTACCCATAAACAGCTACGAAAAATTTGGCAGTGAATACATTAGCTCAGAACAGGTTTAACATTTTCTGTAGCGCATGTTGATGTACTTTTTCTGGAAACCAAAATAATTAACAATCTTAATTTTTTTGTTTAACCACAATTTTTTCTATGTGATTTAGGGTGACTTGGGGGGCTTTCTGAAAATTTAGAGGGTCTTAAGCCCTCCTAAATAAGGCCTAGTTATGCCACAACCCGAACGCATTGCGTGGGTTCGGAAATACGGTATAAGATGTAATCAGTAAAATAACTGATGTACAATAAGTCTGTGAAAAGTTACCTGAGGTGTAAGAAATCAATTCTCTAGATATTGTAATAGTTAATTAACTGTATTGCCATCACTGAGATGAGAACTGAGTACTATAAACAGCAGGGAACATCACGTGTGTTTTCATAATTTGTAAATCTATGCATGTTTGTATAAAGTATTATTATATCTTAAAATTAACTGAATTCAAGGATGTGGCAAAAATTTTGTATTTACTTTAAGGTAATATAAAATATTTATGTAGACTTCCTTTCTTTTAAACATTAACAACTACAATATTGAAATAAGTATTGAAGCCTGTGCAATATTTTGTGTACAGGTGAGTTTAGATAAACTCGTCATGGCATTTCCATTGCTCCATTTTATGTTTCTGTATGTTTTAGATGTTGATTTGTATATATTGATCGCATTGATTCAGTATTTGTCGTGAAATTAGCTGCTTCAATTTACACATTTAAAAATCACAGTAATAAAATAAGTAATTTATAATATGTAATTCTAATTTATAACTTCATTAAGTATTTTTCTCATTCCATAATTAAAAAAACCGTGTTTAATGGATGAAACCAATAAAAATTTATGTTTGCATTAATATTGATATATTGAAAAGAAAGTGTATTTTTAAACACTCACTTTAATAATCTGAAATGTGTGTTATATTTGCCTGTTGCTTCTAGATTGAAGAATAAATTTTTTCATAGCAACATTTGTGTTATAAACTTGCAAAATGAAATTAAAAAAAAACACGATTATAGCTTTTTTATTTAAGATTATCTCCTTGTCTACAGTATGTTTTTTGCCCTTATATTTACAAAGCTTCATATTCAAATATTTACAAACTAACTTTATGCATGTGGATCTCCAGTTACCACCATCCTTGCGTGTGTGAATTTAGCACAGATTACAACCCTTCTAGCAGTCTCATTTGGTATGTATGAAGTCAATATGTTACAGAGAGAGACACTTTCTTATCCCCACTAATAGCGATATGTTTCCTCAAATATACGGGTAAAAATGCCTACATATACTTCACCAGTCCAGAAACGTTTGTACACCCCTGAACTCTTGTAAAGAATATCATGAGAAGTCTGAAGAAGAAATTATGTGTTTGTTACTATACCAAACTGTTTATCAGGTACTGTTTCATCCACTTGAGATAAATTGTGAAATTTTGAAACACTTTTTATTCTTAAGGTTTGTAATTACCCAGTTATTAAATTGATCCTGTGTGCTAGCAAGTCAGAGATTTTTCTTATATAATCAAGTGAATAAAAGTATTATGGCTAGATGCCTATACTAGAAATATTGTATAGTTCTTGATGAAAATGTGCTAATATATGCTTTCTGTTAGCATTGGTTATTTTTATAATTTTAGATATATGTTGTATTTTGTTCTCATTTCATTTCTGGTTTTAATAAATGTATGTACTGTTGTAATTGACAGATCAACCTGGTATGTTATCAAGACGTCAGGTTGAGAAGTTTCAAGAGAAAGCATTTCAAGAACTTCAGAGTTATGTGATTCAAACTTTTCCTGAAGATAAAGACAGATTTCCTCGTCTCTTACTGAAGTTACCTCCTCTGCGTGCCCTGCAGGCTAATGTAATGGAAGAGTTATTCTTTGCTGGTCTGATTGGGAGTGTCCAAATTGATAGTGTAATACCATACATACTACGTATGGAAGAAGGGGAGTATTATAGTCAGTTGAGTAAGTACTCATTTTGTTAGTTCTACCTTTTATAGTACATTTTAGCTATGATTGAAGATTTTGACTGGCAGTGTATGGTAAAATCTCAGGAACAAAACTAACAATGCTCCATATAAAAAATCCGACATCAGCTAATATGAGAATGAATAAAGTGATTATTATGTTTGCTGTTCTGAAAACCCTGCTGATGCACAAGCAGATCATGGAGAAATACACTGGAAGGAAGTTGTTCTTGGACAAATTATTAATATATTTTATTTAATTAAGTTGAAATGCAACTTGAATGGTGCATGTTTATATAGCTTTGATTTTTCCACCTACACCCCTGTATATCTAGTGCTCACTTCGCCTCGTGCATACTTTATATTAATTTAGTGATGCAGCAGAACTGCCATGAGGTATTTTTCAAATATTTCCAAATTATTTTAATGCAGTATATTTCAAACCTGATTCTCTTAGAGCCAGTATGGGGCTAAAAATTTACTTTTAAAAATATGTGATTAATAATTTTGAAATAAAGCAACAACCAGTGCTGTGATCTGTTGGCCAGCATGTCTCCTAAGTTATGCCCTCCTACAAAATTACTTGTTTTGCACATGTAGAATATAAATATACAAACTAATACTCTGAGTTTCATATTTTCTGCAAGTTCTGTATATTTTTTTAAGTAACACATTTCCACTTTCAGCAATTCTGTTTACCAATCATTCTATTCGACCTGTAATCATTGTGCCTTCGTGAGGGTTCACCATTTTGTCTCTCATGTATTGTTTTCCCTTCAGTCCTACTTCAGCTGCTACATGGCGAAAATAAATTATATTTGTTAATTAAAATTGTGCACCATTTTGTGCTAAAATCATTTTTATGACAAATAATATTTATGTAAAAGTGACACATTGTCATCCAGGCACATTTTGTGCCTCAGTTAATTTATAATTAGCCTCTGTATATGTAAAACTTTAACATGTCTTACACTACAACTTCTTCTTGGCCAACACAGTAATGAGCAGGTGCTTTTTAAATTGCAAAATAATTTATTATTACGGATGAATGTGTGCTTGTCTGAATAATAAATGGTGTGTTGTCTGAAAATTTTCCCAATCATATTTCCAGACTTGGCATATACACAGAGGTGACAAAAATTATGGGATAACAATATGCCAATATACAGATGGCAGTAGTATCCGTACAAAATGTATAAATGGACTGTGCATTGGTTGGGCTCTCCTTGTAGTCAAGTGATTAATGTGAAAAGGTTTCTGACGTGATTATGGCCGCACGACGGGAATTAACAGACTGAACGCGGAATGGCAGTTGGAGCTAGATAGACGCATGGGACATTCCATTTCCGAAATGGTTAGGGAATTCAACATTCCGAGATCCACTGTGTCAAGAGTGCGCCGAGAATACCTAATTTCTGGCATAACCTCCCACCATGGACAACGCAGTGACCAACCGCCTGCACTTAATGACTGAGACCAACGACGTGTGAGCAGAATGGTCAGTGTTAACAGACAAGCAACATTGCGTGAAATAACAGCAGGCATCAATGTGGGACGTACGACGGACGTGCCCGTTAGGACAGTGCAGCGAACTTTGGCTGTACTGGGCTATGCCAGCAGAAAACTGACTCGAGTGCCTTTACTAACAGCACGACATCGCCTGCAGTGCCTCTCCTGGGCTCGTGACCATATCGGTTGGACCCTAGATGACTAGAAAACCGTGGTTTGGTCAGATGAGTCCCGATTTCAGTTGGTAAGAGCTGATGGTAGGGTTTGAGTGTGGCGCAGACCCCACGAATCCATGGACCCAAGTTGTCAGTCAACAAGGAACTGTGCAAGCTGGTGGTGGCTCCATAATGGTGTGGGCTGTTTTTACATGGAATGGACTGGGTCCTCTTGTCCAACTGAACCGATCATTGACTGGAAATGTTATGTTCAGCTACTTGGAGACCACTTGCAGACATTCATGGACTTCATGTACCCAAACAACGATGGCATTTTTATGGATGAGAATGGGCCATGTCACCGAGCCACAACTGTTCGCGATGGGTTTGAAGAACATTCTGGACAATTCCAGCGAATGATTTGGCCACCAAGATCATCCGACATTATTCCCATCAAACATTTATGGGACATAATCGAGAAGTCAGTTCGTGCACAAACTCCTGCACCGGCGACACTTTCGCAATTATGGACATCTATAGAGGCAGCATGGCTCAATATTTCTGCCGGGGACTTCCAACGACTTGTTGAGTCCATGCCACGTCTAGTTGCTGCACTTCGTCGGGCAAAAGGAGGTCCGACACGATATTAGGAGGTATCCCATGACTTTTGTCGCCTTAGTGTATGCTATAATGTCCAAACTGCTACAGCATGATAACCACAATTACCATCTCATTAAAGACGTTAAAACAAATTTCCAATGTATAATGAATTAAACAGTGCTCTCCAATTTTCTGTTAAAGACATGAGTGCCTGCTAGAAGGTATATGATCTACAAATTACAGCAGTGAGCAAGTATCTCATTGGAAAATGGTTTTTGTAAAAAGTATATTACAAAAAGACTGACCACTATTGAAAAAAATATTGCAAGAGTCTCCAAAGCCTTCCTGCATAAAATAATTTTTTTTTTAGTCTGCACTAATATATATTTTTGAGTTGTGCGTAAATGTATACTTATTTCCTTCTATACTTTTATACTTCTACATTATAATTTCCTGACAAATGTTACTTTATCCATGCATTCCTATTTCCTTTTCATAACCTAGAAATTTTTAAACAGAAATTCATATATAAACACTCTAAAATTTGTTTAGTTGTTAATGTATACTGAAGCAATTAACTTTTAATTTTCAAAATGCCAAGAGGAAGTGGTCAGAAAGAGTATCCATAGTAGAATGAAGTTATAAAAGAAAAAAAAATGAAACCAAAGTGAAATGTAATATTGCAAAACAGAAATAAGTGTAAAAATTTAAATAATTAAAGTAGGCTTGAATAAATATATACAGAAACAGTCTCTATAAATTACAGCTACTAGTACTTTCTGTGTTCAAGGTACATTTCAAGACCCAGTGAACCTGTAACCTTTAGCATTTCAGAGCAGTCTTGTGCTTCGACTTCAGCATTAGTCAAGAAAAAACTTTATGATGTATTGTGTCGATCTAAAACTTTTTAACACCTGTGTCATAAAAAAGGTGTTAGCTTTTGAAGGGTGATTTTTCTATAAAAACTGCATAGCAACAGAAGGAAGTTCTGGATACTAAAATAGCCAAGTTTTTGCTATGCTAATAATGTAGATTTTAATGCAGCATCAACTAGTCAATATAACAACATGATTGACTCTTCTAACAGACTATAAAGATTCTAGTCAGTCAGCATTAGCAGGCCATGTTTTTGACAATGTTTTTGCTAAAAACATATCTTAAAATGCAACAATTTGCAAATTCCAGTGTATGTTTGGAAACATGTTTTGTATTCTTTCAACACAAATGTGTGTTTATTTTGTGTATACTAATAGTGTAATATTCTACACTTTCTTTTTAACTTCCTTATTGGGGTCTGTAGTTTTTTTTATTGAACATTAGGTAGGTTTTTTGCTTATAACCACAACATACTAGTACAGTGTTTACAAATTTTAATAACTATAGTACTGCTGTTTCTCGTGTGGTATATAACATTGTCATTTTTATTTTAAATTGATAATAAAGTAAGATTAGTTATGAATACCAAGAAGAAAGATTTCAAATCCTTAAATAAAATAAGGCCAATGAAAAATACAGTTTTGCATTATTTTTTCCTCTTATAGCAAAATAAACAGTTTTGAATAGTTTAATAGTGCCAATAATAAAAAATTATTTTATATTTGTCCAGAAAAATGTTATTACGCCGACATGGGTTATCTTCAGCATTGAGTGAAATAGGAGTATTCAACATTTAACACCATAACTAAACTTATCATTCTACGCATTATTGTGGAATTTTTCTTTTAGTCTTTTCCTTAATTTTTAAAGTGAATTTTATTAGAAAATGAAAACAAGGTTTTTGGGTTTGATTAAATTGTAACCCTGGATCTGTTCCAGAGAAATAGAGTATTAAGTGAAAAAGGTCAATAGAATTATTTTGGTTAGTTAAGTGCATGTTAACAAAAAATAGTTTGTTCCCTACCTAGAAAAAGTGAGTGTTTATGTATTGCACCACCATAACAATATTGCTAATCAATTTATTATAATCACGTATCTAGATATATTTTTAATATCATCAGAATCACAATCCATGAATAAACTTACTACAAGGCAAACAAGACAAAAGTTTACAGGTAACCTGGAGGTATGCGACTACATAGCTGACATATTGTAGGTTTGAAATTTGCTTTCCAAGTAAAACAGTTTAAATTTCTGACCATACTACTTCAGAGTATGCCTTAATCATTTTCATTTATTATATTAAAACAGCATTAAATAGAGAACATTTTTCAAGTAACAGGTATGCAGTGCTGCCTTGGTTTAAAAGAACATGATCTCCACAAATACATATATGCTCAGAAATATTATGTTATATATGTTACAATAGGACAATTGTTTTAGGAAGAACAGAGGAAAATTCTTAAGTAAAATGACAGAGATAATTAGAGAAAACATAGTTAACGTAAGTTCACTTTTATACACAGATGCAAAGAAGTTTTTTTTTCTCCTTTCATCATACACTGGTGGAAAATAAAAAATGAACACCACTAAAGCAGTGATGTAGAAACACCATATGTTCTTGGGGCACTGATAGAGGGCAGTACATGCAATGATCAACAGTGCTGTGCTATGCACAGAGTGGGAACTGCGTACCAGACATAACACCGCTGAGCCCAATACAACTGTAATTGACTCGGTGAAAGAGTAGTCTGTTGTTTCAAGCATTGGCCTCTGTGTAGTAAGCATTTTAGACATGCCACGACTGCATAAACGACCACATTTCGTACAATTAACGGACTTTGAACTATGTTATATTGGGGGCATTAGGGAGGGTGTATGGCCTTTCTGAAGAATTGCCCAACCTGTAGGACATGAAGTGTCTGTTGTGCATCATTGGTGGTGCCGGTGATCCAACGATGGTGCACATGCTTGTCAACCTGATTCTGGACGGCAGCTGCATACGGATTCCCACCTGGACCGCCGCATCAGATGAGCAGTCATTGCTGATCACATGGTGACCGTCACACAGATTAGGGCCACTGTTGCACCCAGGGTGTCAACTAGGACCATCACCAACCGTTTGCTGGATGCTGGGCTACAATCACTCTCACACCTCAGCACTATGCAGACCGCCTCGGATGGTGTCGCAAACGACACAACTGAAGGAATGAATGTCTCGAAGTTGTGTTTAGTGATGAGAGCAGATTCTGCCTTGGCACCAGTGACTGTTATTTGCGAGTGCGGAGTCAACCAGGAGAGCGGCAACAACCAGAGTGTATACGGCAGCAACATACAGAACCAACTCCTGGCATCATGATCTGGAAGGCAATAGCCTACAATGACCATGCACATCTCGTGTTTGTTAAGGAAACAATGAACTCTGAACGCTACATCCAGAACATCATCCAGCACATTTTGTTGCTGTTCCTACAACGCCAAGGAGATGTCCTCTTCCAGAAGGACAAAGATGTCCTCTTCCAGCAGGACAAAGATGTCCTCTTCCTTTCAGCAGGACAATACCCTTGGACACACATCTCGTGTTATCCAACGCGCTCTCGAAGATGTTGGTCAATTCCCCTGACCAGCATGATCATCCGACCTGTCCCCCATTGAATATATGTGGAGCACAATGGGACAACGTTTGGTGCAGTCTGCAATGCTGCCAACAAACCTTCATCAATGGCAACAACAGGTGGAATTAGCGTGGAGCACTATTCCCCAAGATGACATCTGAAATCTTTATGATCGTCTCTATGCACGACTGCAGGACTGCACCATCGCTAAAGGCGGCTACAAGATACTGATGTTGTTCAAGACACTCTGTGGCCTCTGTCCATAGGTATACAACTCTGTGATCATTATCTTATACAGTGTAAAACCTGTATAATAATTCAATAAAACTTCCATTCATGTGGGACCATTGCTTTCGGGTGTTCATTTTCATTTTTTCACTAGTGTACATTATTCCTAGTTGTTATGAACAAAAGGATGTAGGAATAGTCATTCTGGCAACCTATCAGTTGTAACCAAGGGAATATGAGTAGTTTTGTTAGTATAGGCTGTTTAAGGTAAAGTGAGCACCCTCCAAAGTTTTTACTTTCAGCCCTTCAATTGCACATCCTTCTGTATATCAATACAAACTTTACAATGTGACTTTCAGCTTTCGTTTTCATCAACTGCTCAGATGTTGATTGCATTTACTAATTAAATAAAATGAAAAACAAGAAGAAGTTACTGATGACTTACTTTCCTCTACATGGGTGCAAATAAATTTTTGTGAATTTCTTAAAATCTTGGATGGTAGGTAGGTATTGACATCTCATAGACAGCAGTATCATTAGAGATGAAACCAGGAACATGTGAAACAGTACCAAGACAATTGAAATACATGAGTGACTTAACCGGGATTCAAATTCAGAAAAACTTGTAAAATGAAGCTAGTTTGCAATCAACTGCATCACGGAGGTAAGATTTGGAGCATCAACTTGTGATGTAATCTGTCTAATGTTTTGAATTATAGGGTTCGCTAAACTGAAATATTTACATGACCATCATTTTGAAAATAATTGTCTGATGTTTACATGGCCTACCGTAACGCTACTTGTGTGAAATTTTGGTATGAATTGGTTGATTGGTCAATTGGTCCTCAAGATATGGAATGAAACCTCCATTGTCCTGTGACATTCTTCATACATAGAGGACAAAAAGTTTATGTATTAGCACAGCCAGCATTCAACATTTCATTGGAATTAATTACATGGATTCAACAATATAATATACTAAACTAAAAAAAGCTGTATGGCTGCCATTTTGTCTGACATACCTAAAACATATCAGTTAACATCATCTACCGCAGTAATAATTGATTACCATATTTGGTAGGAATCTGTAAATTGTTTCCAAAAAATATGACATAATAACTTAATTTATTCATGTGGCACTATCTTACAAAATGGAGGACAAAATAGGCTCCATGTTGACACATTTTATGGTTTTTATATATACTCCCAGCATACAAAGTTAAGTTGGAATTTATTACGTGGTTTCAAAGATATGGCATACTATGCCGAAATAACTAAATGGTCGCCATTTAGAAAGCAAGTGTCTGACATACTTGAAACTTATTTTTACATATCAACTGCAGCAGTACTACTTATTTTGACAAATTTGATACCAATCTGTCAATTGTTTCCTGAGGTATTACACAAAAATGACATAATTCATGTAGCGCTGTCTTACAAAATTGGTTGTTTTTGGGCTTTTATGATGCTTATAATAGTTACTGTTAGCGTACTAAATATGATTTAAATTGGTCAAACTGTATGGTAGTTATATCAAATAAACCTAAAATATTTGTATGGCTGCCATTTTGAAAATATGTCGTTAATAAAATGCAATTACTTACATTTACCTGGCCTATCATACCATTACTTATGTGTCAAATTTGGCAAAAATTGTTTGAGTAGTTTTTAATATATAACTAAAAGCTTTAGTTTTTCATGTTGTGCTATCTTCCTAAATGGCCAACCATCAACAATATTCACCTTTGAATTTAATGCCTACAACTTTTGCTGTCAGTATACAAAATCTAGTTTAAATCGAATGAATGGTTTCAGAGATATATATTACCCTAAATGTTAAAATTGCAGCCATTTTGAAAATAAGTGCCCGGAGTGGTTGAAAACTAATAATGTAGCCGCAGCTGCTATGCCACCACATTTTAGTGGCAACCCTCTCACCAGGTCCTCCTTGTAGGCCAGAAGATAGTTCTTGATATTTCCATCACTGTGCAGCACATAATTGGCAGAATTTCAGCCCATCTTTTGTATTTGTTTATTATTAATTTTTTAATGTGTTGCTCATGGCCAAAATTCATAACATTTTTAATGAAACTCTTTATTATATACTTATATAGAAATACTAGTACTTATATATAAATAGTGTATATCTTTATATGTTACAATGAAATATTCACATATATAAAAATTGCTGGAAGAATTTCTCATTTTAATAATTCTAATTCCATTATTGTTTCTTTAATTAATTAATAATTTTAGTATGTTAATATAAATAAAAAGTTTGCATATTCGTTTTAAATTTTAATGCTCATTGACTTCTAGGATTAACAATTCAAAAAACATTGTAATGAACTAATCATAGAATGTGCTAATAGCAAAATAATTTGGATTATTTTCATAATTGCAACCATTTCTAGTTATGGCTGCATAGACTAAAGGGTGCTGACACATATGAGTGAAGGGTGCATCCCAAGAGTTTGGAAACAGAAAATGCATACAAGTTGCAGAACTATTTTGCCAAGGNACATATGAGTGAAGGGTGCATCCCAAGAGTTTGGAAACAGAAAATGCATACAAGTTGCAGAACTATTTTGCCAAGGAAAACACAGAGGATGACATTAACAACATACATGAGAACAAACCAAGATTAGCTGTTCTCATGTATGTTTTTATGTCATCATCTGTGTTTTTCTTGATGTCATAACTCTGCAATGGCGTATGTCCGAAGTATTTTTTCATTTACTCACTTACCCCCATTGCAGTATTATTCAAAGAATATAGCCTTCAAGCTAATAAGCTAATTGAAGCCAGTATTTTTCATTTGTAAAAACAAATGAACATACACATCTACAAAAAATTATTGTCTGTGGAAAAAGGGTAGTTGACACACAGGTGTATCCAGTTGCATTGGAGGCGAGTGCAACACCTCCCTACTCTGTATGTGTGCATGGTACTGCATTTGCTGGTACACTACATGTATTTTCAGAGGTCTAGGTAAATTTGGTCCCGTGCTATTTGCAATAATGTCATTCATCTCCACCTTTATGGGTGTGTACCATCCTTAGGAAGAGAGTAAGGCTAAACCTCATGTATACAGGCTTTCAGGTAATTCGCGGATACGTACTGCACCAAGCAAATCTGTGATCAAATCTGGATCGAAAATATTATTTTCCAAAAAAGCGTAATGCCCTTAATTTACGATAAAAACTGCATTAAAGTAGATAAAATGACTTATTTCATGTTAAGCACAGCATACAGCATCAGCATACAAAACTTTGAAATGTCATAACAGGTGTTCGAAGGTTGCTCTGCCATAGCAATTAACTTTTCTGCACATTTGATGCATGCAGCATGCACAAAACTTGACTATCGAATGATGCAGCCATGGCCATTGTCATGTCCCAGTACTCACTGCATGTGAACTCCATTACCTCTTTGGCACTACTGTGCACAGCTCGATCCCTTGCTGTATGCCTTACGACCGACAAATTAGTTGCAGTATTGCCACAACACCTCACCTTTATTTAATTGGAATACAACTTTTTTTTGCTACTAAGAGTTTTGGACTTTTAATGTGGTTTTTCTTGTGAACTAGTGGTCTTACGCATTTTTACCAAAGAGCATTTCCTTCTTAGTTGTGATCACAAATTCGTGTGGTGCGTTCCATATCTGCGAATTATCTGACATCCTGTATACTTTGTATATATATTTATGTGAGAAATTGCCTGAATGAGTTTTCCGGTGATGTTTTGAACATCCTGTTATATAAGTCAAAGTATACGTATATGTTTGTATGCATGCATATATGTATGTATGTTATGTACATTATGTAAGTTATGTTTGCATGTGCTGTTACATGCTGCTGCTGTGCATCATTTTCCTTGCCCTCCTGCTCAAGTGTGCGAGGCACAGTGTGTTAAGCATATCACTGGTAACCTGAAAAGTGCACTGCAATTTATAAAAGGGAGGCTACCGCACATGCAGCAATAAGCTTTTTGGGACTCATGCCGCTACTGTTCTTGGGGATGTGATGTCTTGGCTATCGCCCTGGTACTCCCTCAGTACAATTTGGGGTACGGGGAATCCTCTGGACCAGGCCAACAGGTCTGTATAAGCATGGTAGATCTCAGAGTTGACAGTCTGGTGTTTGGAGCAATGTACGGCCTTAAGCACCAGGTGTGTGGCAACAGTGAAGTGACAAGCAATGACGACAGTGAGATGTGAGAGTGAAGTCTGCAGATTGTGAGCTTCGTTACAGTGGAGAATGAGACTGATGGGCAGGACTATTGAACTGGATGCATGAGTGACAGACATTTGTAATTATGGCAATAGACAGTTGGAAAGATTATGTGTAAATAAGTGTGAATTAAATGACTCTAACCTATATAAAGATAGTGATAAATACTTGAATTAGAATTGAGATTGCCATTAAATATTGTGCTCACTGATGATAATAAGTTTTAATATTAGAGATAGGTATTTTAATATTGTAAATAATAGCAGTGTGTGTTTTTATAGCATTGTAAGTAACTTGGAAAAATAATTTTGGTCTCTTAGTATTATTATTACCGCCATTTGTCACAAACTCGGATACGCCCTCAGGCAACATGTATCACTGGTGTCAATAGTGAGATGGAGGCATTTTATTGTAAACAAAGTTAGGTCATAGGCTAGTAATTATAGCTAATAAAGTAATTAATTATAATGGCTGTAGGCTGAAAAATTTAGACTGTTTTGTGAAAGCATCACAGTGAATGTTGACGAGAAAAATGTCGAACTGGAAGCACTGTGAGCATTAATTGAGGTGTCAAGGAGCCAAGTGAGCGTGAGTGTTAATAGTTTTGATAACAAAATTAGTATTGTGAAAGAGAAAATTAAATAGCTAAATAAGTAATATAAGTGATTTAGTAGACAATAAAATAGTGTATATAGGAAAATAGACGCTGCAAATTAAAATGTTGCTTGTATGATAGAAGGCAGCCTGTTAGTTAATACAAGAATTGATTGTGTGGACAAGAAAATTTACAAGTGTGAGTGAAAGGCTAGACAGTGTAAATGAAAGAATGGACAGTGAGTGGGTGGATGAGTGGTTGGAATTGTGGGGGTGCTCGACAACGGGGTCATTAATGCCCACAGGAAAGTTAGGTAAAACAGATGGTAAACCTCCACAAGAGGCAATAAGGAAAGTTAAGTCAAAAACATATTAAAAACCTCCACAGGAGGCAATAAGGACAGTCACAAAACAAACGAACAAAACAGGAAAAAATACTCCAGGGGAGCAACAATGCAAAAACAATACAACAACATGTACAAGAACAAAAACAAATCACAACACATTAAAAAGACCCATCACATGTAGAAATGGGGGACACTGCTCACTGACATACTCCCAACACACAGCATTAGCTGTAGGTTGTCAGTAACATTAAAAGTCAGGCAAGCCTGGTCATACCTGCGACACGCCACCAGAATGTGCCGGACAGTCAAGGGAGTGCCACAAGTAGTAGCACACTCAGGAGGGGGTTCGCCACGAAGCAGATACATGTGTGTCAGACACGTGTGCCCGATGCAAAGTCGAGAAAGCACCACATCTTCTGTGCAGGTGCGCAAAGCAGTAGGACATGTGCAAACAGTCAAGTTTGAGATGGCCTGTAACTTGTTGGACAGTGGGAGAGAAGTCCACTCCCACTGCCAAACTTGCCAGACAAGGCTATGAGCAGCATGCAGCACATCGCACACAGGGATACGAGGATCACAGGGTGGAAGACTGTGCACATCCCTAGCCACTATATCCGTTGTGTCATTACCAGGGATGCCCATGTGCCCTGGAACCCACAGGAATAAAATGCAAACACAAATCTGCACAGCCCCAGCCAGCTTCTCCCTGATCATGGAAAGAAGTGGGTGAGTTGTGGAGCCAGATCTAATGGTTGTTGAGGCACTCATCGAATCAGACCACACCATATATTTGCACTGACACCCCCTACTGATAAAACATAGAGCCTTGAAAATAGCAGAAAGCACTGTAGTTAAAATACTAAAAGATGGATGAAGTACAAAAATATACCGAGAAGCACCAGTTACAAAGGTGCACCCAGTGGAGATATTTGATTTGGAACCATCAGTGTAAAAACAAATAAAACCACGGAACACAGAATAAACAAGATCAAGGAAAAGACCCTTGTTAACAGCAGGAGGAGTGGTCAACTTAAGAAAATCTGATAGGTCAAGGTGAACCTTAACCTGTGTTGTCAGCCACGGCTGTTCACGGCGAGGCAAAGGCAACACACACATGGGTAAGTCATACTGCTCCAAGGTATGTGCAAAGCGGGCAGATGCTGGATGAGAAGAACATGACCTAGTGGAGTACAGCCGTTCATGGGGCACATAGAGAAAAGCATTGTGGTGAAGGTGCAAAGAGTCCGAACACACCCGCACCCCATAGGAAAGAAGCAGGTGTATATTTTCATCCCTTCCACTCCTAGAATGGTACAAATTGTAGCAACTGTACTAGTCCAAAATTGCATGCATCTGACTCACAACTACTATTCTCAGTTCCACCAACTTAAACTTATAACACAAATATATATAATATATATGATGTATAGTTGTTTGCTTGATATTTAAAATTTTTTCCACCACGACAGAGAGACTAGATTTTTAATAAGTGTACATATTTAGTGTAAATAATAATTCTAAGTTGGTTTCACTAAGGTTTAATGGTCTTGGAGATAATGCATGTAAAACTTAAGTACAATGAGGCTTCATTTTGAAAGTAAAAGCTCCTTATCTATTCAAAGTTCATTTTGGGGTTTTGTAATAATAATAGTTGTATGACAAGTTCTTTGCAATTGGTTTCAGCAGTTCACAAGACAGAATGTAAAAACTTAATTTTTTCTGACAATGTTATCTTTTACAATGGCCACCCAAAGAGGCTATTAAATAGCTTGTTTGTTGCTTGCAATATCTATTGCCATAATGCAATGTATGGTTGAAATAGTTAAAATAGTTTATTTGATATGGCACACTAAAAGAAAATATTTATACTTCTGCAGACTGCCACCATTTTGAAAGTAAGTTCCTATATTCTAAAATCATATATAATTTCGAATGGCCTATCAATTGCTTAACTTGTTTGCCAAATTTGTGTGAATTAATTTAATAGTTACCTAAATTTATTGTAAAATATTTTTTTTTTTCAGTTTGCACAATGTTTTCAAAATGGTCTAATCAAACAGGCTGTTATTTTGCGTATTTTATGACCACCATAGTCAATGCCAGCCTATCAAATTGGGTGAAACAGGTCTAATGGTTCAAAAGTTATGGCATACAAACATAAAATATTCATAAAATGGCTATTTGAAAATGTGTATTATTTTCTCTAATTGTGTATCATGTTAGGTGACATACTATAGAAGCAATGTTGTATGCCAAAGTTGGTGGGAATCAGTTGAGTAATTCTAGAGGGCTCATGTAAACAATTTATTGTTTCAGGTAACACTATCTTACAAAATTGCCTACAAAAATACATGTTTTAATGTAATTAATGCTATCTTTAGGTGTTATCAGTGTACCAATTTTGGTTTAAATAGGTCTTATGGTTCAGCAAATGTGGCACACTTATCATAAATATTTATAAAAAGAAACCATTTTGAAGGTAACTAAATCACATAATTTTAGGTGGCTTACAGCATCACAACCTATATGCCAAATTTGACTGAAGTTGTTTGAGTAGTTATAGGATATTATGTAAAAGCATTAGTTTTTAAGTTGCGATTTTCGAGAATAGGAGACCAATGGGGATTTAAGTTAAATTCAGCCCTGACATTGTGAACTTTCAACATAAAATATTTAGTTAAAATTGGTTGAACAGTTCATTAGGAATATCATACTACCCAAAAATTATTAATGGCTGTTGTTTAAAAAAAAAAAAAAACAAATCTACTGTGGAGTCGACTATAAAACTTTCTGAGTACTGTAAGTGTATTGAGTCTCGTATGAAGAGCTTCAAAAGTTTTCAGGGAAGCACACGCATGCACCCATATCACACAAAACATGCACACATACTCTTAGGCAAGAGACACAGGCTAGAAGGTTATCACATAAGCCTATCTGTCACCAACCTCCATAGCATAGTTGACTACACACTGACTTACAGTGCGAGGGGTCCTGTGCTTGAGTCTCAGGTAAGGAATGTGTGTGTGTTTGTCTTGAATTTTCATTGAACTACATTGAATATTGGACTGTTTCTGAGTTTGATGTTGAAGTCACATTCTGGCTGTACGTTTCACCAGGCCATGTGTACCAGAGTTGTAATAAGAAAAAGCCTATCTTTCCTTGGAAATGTATACTGAAAAGGAGGGGAACAAATGCAGTTTCTGCAACTCCTATACTTCTGCAGCAAATTCTCAGGAATATGAGTCTTTTTGTGGTGTACATAAATTGTTATTAGTCTAAGGACTGTATTTGAAAGTTGCATTAATACCTTTTTAGCCTACTTTCCAAAGGAAGAAAGGCTTATGAGATCACTTTCCTGTCTGTGTGTACATGTGTGTGTGTGTCCCCTTTCAATATTTGAATCTGTCAACCAAATTTCACCAAACTTGGTACACACATAATACTTTGTAAGGACACATGACTTTTATACTTTTCAGGTCGGTCACTTACTTTAAAGGGGCCATTGTGGCTGAGCGGTTAGACTGCTTGCCTTCCACCAAGGTGCACTGGGTTCAATTCTTGGCCAGTTCACTCCAGATTTTCGCAAGTGGGAATTGTGCCGGATGATGCCGCTGGTCGGCAGGTTTTCTAGAGGATCTCCTGTTTCCGCCCTTTCATTCAGGTGCTGCTCCATATTCACCTCGCTTCACTCTCATCGGCTTTCAAGAACTCAATGTTAAGAGCCGCCCAAATCTCTTCACTCACTCACTTTCAAAATGGTGGCCATTTTAAAATTTTAGGTGATATTTCATATCTTAACCATTCTACTAATTTTTACCGAATTTTGTATACTGGCAGAGCATAAAGTAAGCATTAAATTTATAAATAGATAATGTTGTTGGTCTGCCATTTTGAGAAATAACACTAAATGAAGAAATAAAGATTTTACATTATATCTCAAAAATCATTAAACCAATTGTCTCCCAATTTGGCAGGTAAATACTACTATGATAGACCAAGTAAACATAAGTGATTGAACTTGATTAGATACTTATTTTCGAAATGGCAGTCATAGAAATAGTTTTAGATTTATTTGGTATATGTGCCATACCATTTAACCAATGTTGACCAAATTTTGTATATTGAAAGTATCTATTATAAGCATGATATATTTCAACACATAAACACTTTTGTCAGCAATTTTGGAAGATAACAGCACTACACTAATAAATTAAGTTGTCATATCTCTGTAAAAAATTAACTGGCTCCTACCAAATTTGGAAAATGAGTAGTACTGAGGCAGATGATGTTAAGTGGTATGTTTTAGGCATTTCGGACACTTATTTTTAAAATGGCGGCCATATAGCCATTTTTTAGCTTAGAATGCTTTATCATTGAAACCATGCAAGTTAATTAATTCCAATGCTGGTAGTAGATATTGCAATTTTCAACTGTGTCTACATAGAGCATCTTTTGTCCTCCATTTTGTAAGAATAAAAGTTTTTATTTCATATCTTGGGAAACAATTGATATATTCCTACTTAATTTGGCAAACAAATAGTTTCGCAGCAGGTGGTGTAAACTGGTATGTTTTAAGTAGGTCAGACACTTATTTAGAAAATGGTGGCTGTATAAATATATTAGCTCTGTATATTTTATTAACAAAACAAATTCCAACTTAACTTTGTATGCTGGCAGTACCTATTACAATCATCTAATTTGTCTATGCAGAGCCTCATTTCTCTGCCATTTTGTAAAATAGCCCTACCAATAAAATATATAGTTTTCATCTAATATCTCGGGACACAACCAACACATTCTAAAAACATTTGGTGAAGATATTGTACTGTGGTAGATCATATTAATATATGTATTTTTTAAGTATGAGAGAGACTTTTTCAGAATGGCAGCTGTAAAATAATTTTATTGTGTCTTATATCTATGAATTTATGTAATCTATTTTAACTTACCTTTGTATATTGGCACTATACAATCATTGAATGTGCTACAGCATTACTTTTTTGTCCTCCATTTATGAAGATCGCCATATGACAATTATGGAGATCTTTTGTGATGCCATATCTCAGGGACCAAACAACGGATTTCCACCAAATTCTTTACATAAGTAGCGCTACGTTATGCCATGTAAACTTATATGTTTTCAGGGGCTCAGTCACTTATTTTAAAAATGATAGCTCTGTAAATATTTTAGGTTAGTAAACCCTATCATTCAAAACATTAGACTGATGAAATCCGAAGTTGATGCTCCAAATCAGGCTTCCTTAATGCAGTTGATTGCACACCAGCTTATGGTACAAAGTTTTCTGGGTTCGAGTCCTGGGTAAGGCACATTTGTATTTGTAATTGTCTCGTTACTGTTGCATAGGTTTCTGGTTTCATTTCTAATGTTATTGCTTTCAAAGAGAAGTCAAGTCCTACCTACCAACTCAGGTTTCAAGAACTTGTTTAAAAATTAATTGCACTCATGTTGAGGAAAGTAGGCTCATTAGTTATATCAGTAAATTCTTGTGTTTAATATTTGTTCGTTATCTTTAAATTTTTAATGTAGTACAGAATGTTTTAAGTTTTTTAAGTGTCATTATTTGTTAATAATCTCAACTAACTTTTTGGGAATCATTGCTAATTTAGGAATTTTTTCTGTTTCCCTAGTTTCTGTGCAATTTTTTTGGATTTATAGCAATTTTCCATTGTTTTCAGGGATGTTCAGAGATTTTCTGCAATTTATCAGAATTTACTGGCAATTAATTGGGATTTCCTTTGAACAGTCAGGTTTTTCTGTGATTGATTGGGATTTTAAAGTGATTTTTTTTTTTATTATGTACACTGATTTTATTAGGTTGTTGCTCTCTCTCTCTCTCTCTCTGGTTTGACCTGAAGTCAATCCTAGATAACAATTTTTTCCAACTTTGTGAGCAAACAGTTTCCTAGATTGATACATTTGTTTTGCACTATATCTTGCACTGCAATAACTGATAAAAATGTACAAAGTAAGAAATAGATCCACATAAATACGTATTTCTGGTAATGGTTTGCTCACAAACAACAATTGTGTAGGGTTGTGGTTTCTTTGTTTGTCTATACTGGTTCACATAAACTTGTAATATATAATTAAATTTATAGCATTAATTTGTGTCCCAAGCACTTTTAAGTCTTCTAGCATGGAGTGCAAGTGCAAATTTTTAATGTTTATAATGCTGATGATAAACCCAAGTTTCTATGCAGGAGAATGAAGTGAAACCTTTTGATTATTTGGGGATAATGCTCATTTACTGTTTTAAATAGCTTATGGGGCTAGATATGGTCCATGGACCACCAGTTAAGCATACCATATTTAAGTTATCAATAAAATACGAGTTCCACATAATTTTTATACACCTAAAAATATTTCTTGTAGTGTATGTATGAATTATTTTACATGAATTATTTTACATTTCATGTTTTTAAGAAAATTCTAATTTGTCATTTATATTTATATTCAAAATAAAAGAATTGAAATTGTGCTATTCATTATGAATCATAATCACGTAACATAATTTACAATAATAAGATTTTGGTTTTGATAAATTAAAGTATTTTAAAATAGAGCATATAATCTACTACCATCTTTACTAATAATTAAAAAAATTATTTATGTAAAGTATCTTGGAAACCAGTGATGTAATGCAAGGTTATGACTTGGGAATGATCAGCGGCACAGGTCCTTATGCGGACTTGTAAAACGGTGGTTTGAATTATTTCCTCCCCAAAAGAATTGTAAAATTTTAAGTTTAATGATCAAGTATTCGTTTTTGCAGCTATAACAACATGTGGATAGTGAGTTGTTTATACAATAAAGTTACAAAGAATTTTGCAGGCATTGCTTTATCATGAAACCAACACAACTCATCATATAGATATGCTAACTTTCACAAAGGGTAATTGGTAATGGATGAAGGACGAAGGGTTGGGAACACCAATACCACTAAAACTTATACTCTGCAAATTTAACAATGCAAAATATTTAGAATAGATTTAAAATGCTCTTTACCAACTACACTCTCTCTTCATAAACATCCTCTTCTGTCAAATCTGTATCAAGTGAAGAACCTTGGGTGAAAGTCGAAACAGCACTCTTTAAGTTGTACAGCCTAGTGGCTAGTTTTGCATCTTGCAATTGCTACTTTGTGGAAGTTGCTTGATGAAACAATTTCCCCTTGGAAATCAATTTTATTTTCTANGTTTTATTTTATTTTCTAACCGAGAGCTAAGAAGTTCTGTGTTCATGTTTGCTCGGAACTCAGTTTTGTTTTCTTACTAAAATACAAATCCTTCCTATTGGTGGATTGCTGTGTGGAACGAGGAGAACTGCCATCATGAGTTTACTGAGAGATGGGTACATTTAAATTCCAGATGAATCAGTCATCTTGGATATCTCAAACCATATTTAATCAGCCCTGTCACTGTTTGAGAAAGAAAGAGAATCAAACTGAAAACGACTGAATTCTGTTTCCAGTGATTCAGTTTCTTTTTGAGTAAGCACCTTTGGAAACTGGTTAACAAAGTACTCAATAGAAGTAAAGCTTTTGTTTTTCCTTTTGAAAACATCAGCAACTTCAGCATGCTCTAAAAACTTGTCTGTAACTGGCCACTTCTTAGCAATGTATTCACAAGAAAATGATCTGACATCAGCATAAAACTCCTTCAATATCTCATTATTTTAATGCACTTCCTTTATGTGAGCTCTACTTTTTGCTTCTATGACTAGTTCCACATCACTCTTCTGTAACTTTACGCTAGCAAATTTCATCTGAAGCAAATCCTCCTCAGATAGTGAAACTGAAGATCTTCAACAAATTGAACAATTACATGAATGTAACAATTATTCAACTTAGAATACAGTTGATGAATGATTGGGTTTTCCTGCTGAAGGAATATATTTGGAGAGTTGAAAAGTGAAAGAATAGAGCTCGGAAACAAAAGGTAAAGTTTAGTAAATGGATTTTCAAACTGTTTTTTAACTTTCTGAAACTTAAAACCAGTCATGCTGTGATCCATTTCACAAAAGTACATTTTCCGAGGGTTCCACTGCTCCAATACTCTATCAACGCACTGTATACCCACATATTTCAAAATTTTGTTAAGCCATTTCACCAAAGAGTTTTATACAAAACTTCAAAATCTTTTTTGAGTCTTGTAGCTTTTCTGGAAGTAGTAAATAATATCAATAAAAAATTGTTCAACGTTAACATTTTCCAGACCATTACAGCCTTTCTGAGCAGTTAGTGCACAAGATGACAAGCACAGCCTTGCACATAATTTTTGTTATTCGCTTTGGAAAGAAATGAGCTCACACCTTTAGAAACACCAATCGTGATGCTCGCATTGTCACATGAAAAACCCACACAGTTTTCCCATGGAATTTCCCTCTTCCTCAGTTCACCATCTAATACTTTAAATATGCCTTTCCCTCTGTTATGTGATTCCTGGATAGTAAGGATGACAGTTGAAATATGACCAGTTTCTGCATCGAAGTATGATACAACTATTGGATAGATTTTTGTATAATTCATGTCGTTACTACTATCTATAGCAAGAGAGAAGGGTTGAGATTTCATTATTTCATTATGGATCTCATCAGTTGATTTTGCTAAACTTCTAACCTTTGCTCCAGTTTTTGTTCTAGCACAGCTGTATTTCGATGCTATTTTCAAATCTGGAAACATTTTTTTTAACAACTGGCCAGAATAGTCGCTACATGCTAGAGGCAGATTATGCTCAACAAAGAAAGTTGTAAATAATAACTCGGCCTTGGTCACAGCATTTTCATCCTCGGAGCTTTTAAAAAAAATTTGTTAAACACTTGTTGGAATCCCGAAGCTTAACAAAATCAGTATGCATTTTGCTACTTACGTGTTTGTGGTAGTCGTCTCTTCTCCCATGTGTAACAGAAAAATCACGAGCGCACGCAGCACAAAACACGTGAGACAAAGACTTTCGAAGAATGTAGTAAACACTGCCACTCATTTGTATATTCTTCCTTAAATTTCTACACAACGTTCAGCTTCTTCGTAGTTTAATTTCCATTAGCATCTGCACTACCCCGGCACTGTAGCAGAAATAATTTTATTGTTTCATTTAAAACACATTGAAACTTCCTGCTACATTAGAAAAATACGGTACTGTACTTTAATTGTGCAGTACAATGGCACTGTTTTGTCAAAGAAGCAGTAAAATCATAATGTTAAGTGGCAAATTATTTACATTCACTCGCACTATAACAGACAGGAAATGGCCTCCTGGTAAAACAAATGCCTACGAGGACTGTTATTGTCATGTGTCAGTTGGGTTTACAATAAAAATTATTATGTTTTAAGAATTATGCAGTAGGCGCTGATCCGGCATACGGAAACACGTCTTCTGTGTTTTAAGTTTCCAATTAATGTTTTAATTATAAAGTCCAGCCAATGAAAACAGGCAAAAAGCCTGTCATATTTACTTTCGTTCCTTACCTTACCTTGTAAATCACAACCATATTTAAGCAGATCATACTTCAAAGCAGGCATTTTCTATCAAAGAAGCTTATTTTTTTAACAAATTTAATTGTAAACATACACACACACCTTTTTATTACAATAAACTCCCAATTTACCGGGGGCAGCTTAATTGGGTCGTGGCTTAACCGTGGAGTAACCAGTTCAAAGTCAAATATTGAACATCTGCCGCCAGTCGCACATTGCTGCTATTAATAACCCATGCGCACACTGTTAATTACCAGGCTCCAGTCGAGTGATGCGGAAGCAGTACTGATTTATTTTAATATTAAAAGTGTTCAAGTTCTATATTTACACATGTTTTTAATAACAGTGAATATATTGAAATTTGGAAGTATTCCGGAAAATTGTCAGACAACACATTTTCATTCATAATAATAAGGTATTTCACTATCAAAACTGGTGTCTGCTTTTCAAAAAGGCGAGATAGTGTAATTTACAGTAGTTCACATTAACATAAATATTATTTGCTACAAAAATGATTCCATCGCAAACAATGTGTGGTTTTAATAAATAACTAAAATTTATTTTCGTTTTTTAGCTGAAGTGGGAGGGTAGTCAGAACAAGAAAAAACAAAATGGTGAGCCGACCTCAGAAAGACTTGGCGATTGCAGGCAGAATCCAAATTATTAGCAAGCAGAATCGCTTCATATGGAAATATGTTAGGTTAAAATATTTATAGTGCTCGCGGAAAATTTAAAACTCAGAGAATTCCTTCACATATTGCATTTTACACATGAAAAAGAGTCATTTCATGGGGGCATGGTTTCCGAAGTGAGCCGCACGCACTGGTCAACAGATGGCAGCAATGTCGCCTATTTCGCTGTTATGTTGCAAAAGTATATCTGTCATGTCTTTTTAAAAGTAATTTTTCATCTCTCGTGGGCTCCAAACAACTCTAGTTTTTAATATATTATTAAGGAAATCCCAACAATGCACATGACCTGCTAAGTTCCATTGGAAACCAACACATAATTTAACACCTAATTTTTCTATTGTAAACTCAGTTTCAAGTAGCTGTTGATTGAAGGAAGCCGAACAGTCCCGAAAACAAATGACCATTTCCGAAACCCGACACACTTCACGAAAACAGCAAAAAATCGTAATTTCTAACATTCCATTCGTAAATGCGTAGTAGCAAACTTAAATTTGTAACAATTATGATTAAATTGTAATTGTTGGCATGTCTGCATCCTAGACAGCAGATAGACAGACGCAATGGTGCCACCATACACTTTTCTCAGTCTGAGATGCAAAGAAATGATATATTCATTTCTTGAGGGATGGTGGTCTTAATAAAAATAAAATAAACTAAATTTCTTTATTTATTTCCAATGTTACAACATTGCACGTAGCTATTATTTACAACAGAAAACTACCTATATCTGCTATTAAAACTTATTATGTCTTTCAGTGAGTTGAATATTTTGTGTTAATCTCTGTTACATTTAAAGTCCTTATCAATGTCTTTATACTAGCTACAGTCACTTATTTCTCACTTATTATTTACACAAAATCTAAATATCCTTTGCCATATATTCACGTTAATTCCAAATGTCTGTCACTCATGCTTCCACTCTCACAGTCCAGCCAGTC
The DNA here is from genome assembly GCA_002778355.1 of Clitarchus hookeri. Lineage (NCBI taxonomy): Eukaryota > Metazoa > Arthropoda > Insecta > Phasmatodea > Phasmatidae > Clitarchus > Clitarchus hookeri. The sequence continues at coordinate 687,841 of NQII01000472.1, forward strand.
AGTCTCACATTCTACTTTCCAGATGCTTGCAGACTACACTTGCTGGTCACTGCGTCATTGTTCATAATTTGGTGGTTCCACACACACAGCACAAATGGCAATATAATGCTCCAGACTCTCATCACAGAGGCCTGCTACAGCTTGTATACTGAGCTGACCTGGCGCCCAGAAGGTTCTTCACACCTCAAGTTAAGAGNATTTGTGCGTCTACTTTCAAAGACATTCAGTGTTCCAAGGACAAGAGTGGCATCAGTCCCGAGAGTCTTATCATGGCACAAGGCATGTATTGGTTTTGCCACAACTTGGTCTTTTTGTAACTCTGCCATCACTTTTACTGGTTACCGGTGATGCCCTTTGAGGAATATGTCATATTCACCTTAGAATAGAAGGGAGGGTCGCGAAGACAAAAGGGGCCACTCGCAACAATACAAAACATCAAAGTTTCTACAGTAGTCCACATTTAAAACTTTGTTTCCAAACAAAGTTTGTAGCAGCTGTAACTTGTAATATTTTAAAGTAGGCTTTTTGCAGAAAACATTCTAATATATTGGTTTTGAAATTGATTTTTCCATGAAGGTTTTTACATAAACTTGTTGAACCAAGAAGTCCTTAAATTTCAAAATAAACTGCTATTGAACAGTAATTATGAAAATTTCTTACAGATTTATTTATTTTGCCAGTCAGTGCCAATTGTTATGGATTGATATTGCATTGTAAGTACAGAGTTAGGTTGTTGAAACCTTATTAACAGTTTTCTGCTATGGTGTAACAACCATTTTGAATTGTTAATATTAACAGCAATGCAGCAGCTAGTAATTTTCCATTTTTTCTATAGTATAAAGTATAATTAATTAATTATAAATTTGTTATATTGATGTTCATGTTGATCAGGAAATGTGTGATATGTGATGTCAGTGCTGAAGGCAGTTATTTTATAGTGTTGCGTGTATTCTTTTTGTAAAAAAAAGTAAGTGTTTACAGTAAATTCATTATTTCAGGTGTGGAAAATAATATTGATGGCTTCCACACATTCTTCAGGCTAGAAGACAGTGAAGAAGAAACATGCTAGTGAAGCTGGGAGGGTTAGCCCTCCCAATGTGTAGTTCCTTGTGTTATTTAACTTATATGGTGTATTTGTGTACAGATAAACTGCAAAGTATGCCTGTGTTAAGTGAGCAACATTTTCTTGATAAGTTTATATTAGAATAGAAATTCTAGTTGAATAATTTGAAATTTAGATTAACTGCTCTGCCATTAATTTAAGGTTTATAAGAACAGAAGAGAACACCTGTGCAATAAGTTAAGTACAAATAGAGTTGTGAGCTGTACCTTTGAGTGATATGTAATTAACTGAAATATGTGCTTGTTAAACAAAATGTGTGTTTATGATAGAAATTATTTATTATGATGATAGACTTTTGTGTGATTTGAGGTACATGTTGGAATATATAAAATAAAAACAGACTTATGAATGGTTACAGCATGAAAATAAACAAACTATTATTACAAATATTATGGCTATTTTTAGCTCAATGCCTAAAAGGCTGTTGCTGTGATGAGTTAAAGATTATTTTAATGTAATGTAACTCACTTAAGAGTCACCCTTAGTAGTAAACCATATGCTACTCTAAAAGTGGTAATATGTAATGTTGTGGCCGGCAGGTATCTGGGCAAGTCTTAGAAGGGGTGAAGCAGGATGAACATTGCAAGGAGGGAAGAGATTTGTGCGCAGCACTGGTCATGTTATCAGCTGTCTTGCAAACATTAGGTGGTACATCCTTAATGCTGTTACCAAAGACTGAATAAATTCTGGATATTTGTGGGATGGATGCAGAACTGTTCTGTTGTCACTCAACTACAGACAGGTCTGCAGACTAGTGAGAAAGAGGGAACTTGTATGCCCAGATGTCTGCCGGGCACTGTATTTATTATGTTATTTGTGTACTGCAGACAGTTACTTAAAGAGGAAAGTAAAAAAAAAATGTTGTTATTGGTTTCACTATTGATGCAATTTCATTTGCTATGATAAAAAGTTTTTTTTTGCTTATGATCTGTCTTAACTATAAAAAATTTGTTTATAAATACTTTATTTATTTTTAGGAAATGTATTGTATTACAGAAAAATGTGTTTTTTCCATGACTAAAGTGAATTTATGTCTTGTATAAAAAAAATATTTTTTGTTCAGAAATCTATTATTTTGTGATTTTCGTTGTCTGTGGTATCATACAATTCAAATTATGATAATAATGTTCCACAATAATGTTTCCTGGTATTCAATTTCTGTTTACATCTCTCACATGTCTCAAACATATCAAATTATTTTTACCATCTAGTGCCTTTATAATTTTTGTGGAAATAATTTACTAATGTAAGTATTAAGATGACAAGCTTTATTATATTACTGCATATAGCTTTTTAAAAGAATGAAATGTTGGAAAGGAGCAGTAATATTGTAATTTCTTACTTAATAATGCTAAATATTATTTAAAAGCTTGTAGGTATGATAGTGCTGAGATCTTTCATACTATTTTCCTTCATAGTTGTGCACATCGATATTTACTTGCATTTACACACTCCTGAACATTAATTTATATCCCATGCTTGATACAAATTCAAGAAATGCATCATGAAAATTGGCAGGTGGATTCATCCCAGTTCGTGAAGGTGGACCAATTTTTAAAAAGATTGCTAAAATTAGAAATTCAGAGCAGTTAACCTAAAACAACTTTCTTGAAAGTATTTATTTCTGCAGACAGAATTTTGCAATAGAAATTAAGTTGCATAACTTTTCATTTTGTGTATGGGTTTCTTGAAGGCTATAGGAATTAAGATTTATTTCTGTACAATACAATACTGTGACTTCATTAAGGTGCATTCTTTTATCATGAAATAGTCTATTTATTTTATCCAAAACTGCCTTTGAAGTGTTGATTCAGATATGCATTTTCAAATTGCTTTAACACCTTTATAAAACATGTGATGTAGCTAGTTTGATGATCTCTCCTTGTCCCTGAACTCATGTAATGTTGGCCATAAGGCAAAGCTGCTGTGTTTTATAGGATAAAAACCCATGGCTGTGTCATGACAAACTATTCAAATTGTGCATTAACGTTTGTGTTTTGTACCTAAAACTACTCTGATATTAAAAATATCATTAATTCTACATGTGTACTTTTTAATAAATAATTAATTAAACATTGTAGACTATTTTCAGCTTTTTCAGATGTTACAGACTTGTAAGAAAATGAAATACTGTTAAGTATCACTTTTTATGTGTGTTCTGTTCACTAATTCTGCATGGACAAAAAAATTTTCTCATGTTTGGTTTTTTGTGTTAAATTTCTGTCTAAGGAGTATACTATGAAATGGACAATATCAAACACTATGATATGAGCATGTAAAACTTGCATAACTGGACAAAGCTGAAGCTACAGTAACTTTAATAAGAAAGTTAAGAAAATGGTATAAATACATTCATTTTTATAATACATTAAAACCCTCTGAAGATATTTAAGACTAAAGAAGGTCAAATTATGTGTTATGTATGACCAGGTGAAAAATTATAGAAGCTTATATAGGAAAACTTTGTAACTTGGAACTTGAGTGGGTTTCGCTGTATTTATAGGCATGAACAACAAATATTCGTGAAGGGGAAATGGAAAATTCATCCTGCAAACGTGTTTAATTAATTATGCTTTCATTTTCTACTGATGTGAGCAGAAACCACATATGGAAGTAGAATTCATGAAGAAAACACACACTAGTGTGTATTATATGGCAAGTTTCATATAATTAAACTGGTAGTTTATAAATTTAATTCTTTTGTATTGCTTGTAAAGTAAGTTATATGTAAAATCAATATAATCCTACAAATTTGCGTAATTACAGATGCACAATAAATAGCTGTTTAAAAATTATTGCCCATGTTAATTGGGTTAGTGTGCNAAAACCACATATGGAAGTAGAATTCATGAAGAAAACACACACTAGTGTGTATTATATGGCAAGTTTCATATAATTAAACTGGTAGTTTATAAATTTAATTCTTTTGTATTGCTTGTAAAGTAAGTTATATGTAAAATCAATATAATCCTACAAAGTTACAAATTTGCGTAATTACAGATGCACAATAAATAGCTGTTTAAAAATTATTGCCCATGTTAATTGGGTTAGTGTGCTTATAAAAGGTAAATATTGATTTTATATATATTAAATAAAATTAATTCCATTATTTTTATTGATTAAGGAGCAAATCAAAATTAAATTAAAACAAATTTAGACTATCTATTATAGATTTAATGCAGTGGTGAAAACTATTATAATATCCATTGTACATAGCATTGTAAAGATTATTAGGGAAGAAAAGATAGAGAAAAAGTGTTTTAGATGTGTGAGAGGAGCTTGAAAACAATGACCAACACAGTAAGTACACGGGGGAAATAAGAATTAACCACAGGTGAGTCAAGGTGTGCTTAGCCAGATATTAGGGAAGTGATTGGTGAGTGTAAAGCTCAATTGTGTAGATGTCTGGTGATCTATCATCGGCAACAGGAAAGTGAAGCAATGATCAACAATATGCAGGTGGCCTGTAGTGTGAGGTATCATTTTCACCTTAAGGTCTCTCCCTAGTTGAGGAAGATACTAGACGCGGCTGGCAGCCGCATGTTTTCGGCGACAAGTAGGCGCTTCCTGTTTTGCCTGACTTGGTGAAGGGTAGGGAGAAGCAGCTTGCCTAGAGAGGGGAAGAATCTGCACTGGCATTTGAAACCTGAACAATGAAGGGTGTATTTGCCTTTAATACCTAGCCTTTCCCTCCGGTATGCTGACAACAGCCAGATCGGCTCACTCCGACTCTATGCATAATATACAGTGGGCAGCCCGTCACTTACTCTGGGTTGTATACAACACGTACTATTTTTGCAGCGTAACATAGCATGGCATTGCAACACTGAATATTATAATAAATATTTCTGCAAAATTAAGCCCGTATAACGAACAAAGAAAATTTCAGCTAATAGTTGCAAGAATTATATTTACTTGTTATATAAGGAAGGTAACAAACAACATATCAGCATAACTTATAACTCAATAGAAAAAATTTTATTTTAATTAACATTTATTGAGGAAAAAAAATACAATATACTACGTTAAGCTTTGTGTAGGTCACAGGGGAAAAAAATATAAGTTGATTATTTTAGTTTATATTAAACAACCGTAATGTATGGCCTTTCAAATTTATTTGGCCCTAAATAATTATTTAATTACAAAATAAGGACTATTTTCACGAGGGGAATGCTAAAATAATAATTTGTATTTTGCTGTTTAAAATCACATTAACTGCTGGGTTTTTTTTTTGTTTGTTTGTTTGTTTTTTTGTTTATGAGAATAATATGCCTTGCAGCAAAGACATTAAATAACTAGTGATCACAAGTTTTCATTGCAATTCCATGGGCAAAATATTGATATCAAATAATGCATAACTGTAAGTTTCCACAAATACATCTGAAAATATGTAACCTTCATCAATGGTTGCAATATTTTAATATATAGAGCATGTGTGTATATGTATGTGTATATCATACAAAAAATTAACTTTTAATGGAGATCACTGGATTATTGAAAATTCAAAATAAAGTTTATATCAGGTTCACAAAGAATGATTTAAAAAGTTGTGGGTTTGTCCACTTTGCAAAAAAAAAACCCTACCCCTAAATGGAGAAAAATTCTGGCAGATGATCTTGCGCTGCTGTCTGTCCAGTAAAAAGAAATGGGTATTCAGGATTGTTGTTTTTTTTACAGTCTCAACCTACCAAATTTTAAGTATACACTAACTTTATAAGCGCCGCACCTATTTAGTGGTAATACAAGCTACTTGTGTTCTGCATGATAGTATTTTATGAAGTTCTGTAATTTACATTTGTCGTCAAATAACGTAAAACTTTAAATATAATTAGGCTATAGAGTCTATCGAAAAATGTTAATGAAAAACTTGTGTCAGGTGTGCTTAAATAAAAATTGGCCAACTGGAATAAAGGGGAAAGTTTTTTATTAATAGAAAAATATCCAGTACACCCACTGCAGCAAAAATCAGGCATGTAGCAAGTTTGTGTGTGAAGTTTCATCGCTGTAAATAGGTGAATATGGTCGAGACAATGAAATTCATATATGGAAGGAAAAGTAGCTACAAAAGTGGGCAACATAATATAAAATAAAATAATACTAAACTGCCGGAATCTGAAGATAAAATAACTGCTTTTAAACATGGTTACAATATCCAGTTCGCGAAGGTGCCTGTCCTGGGTTTAGCTGTTTTAATGCAACTAAAATTTACATGAAACCTTCAGTTTATACACAGAAACTACCCAGTATCTCTTTATGATGTTATTGGTTCTATGATGTACCTTATCATTAATTAAAGCAATATTTAGGTGGCAGTTGATGGTGATTTTTCTAAAGTCAGCAGGTGTTAATATGTATGATACCAAAAATAACGTTTCAGGTGCTCTGGTGGTTCTACTTCTCAGTGTCCTAGGAATCACATTATACAAGAGATAAACACTATTAATTGAGTGGTGTAAAGGTAGATGGAGGGATGAGAAGTTGATGGACCACTAGATGTGTGTTATAAATAGTGAAGTACTACAGTACGAGGGAAGAAACAAAATATATCAAATTCAGATAGATTTATAAGTTTTAAAATGTCATGTTAATTAAAGTTTTATTCCTAATCTGAAGCTGTTTTTTTATGCCATACACCTGATATTTCCTCTCCAATAATAAACTATCTTAAAACAAAATTTATTAAATTTGATTTTTATATAGTTTAATGGAAATCCACAAGTATGATTTAAATACTACCTAAAAATAAAACAGTGGACGGAAACAGACAACAGCACTAGTAGTCTGAATCCTATTCAGGTTAACATGCAGAAAACACTTCTGTCAGCTCATAATACTACCTCAATTGCACTTGCCAATAAAACTTATTCATATGCAAATTCACTAACACTTAACATTCTTATGAAATATTTATGGAATTTGCTTGACTATATTTCTTATAATTTCATATTTTGAGCATTTATAATGTAGTCTGGGTCCCTTATTGGTAACTGTCTTGCATACCTCGAGTCAATGATTTCGGGCAAAAGACAGTTGAAATAAAACTTTGAAAGCTTGCCGAGTATTATTTTTTCCAGAAATCTTAATTCTTTTCAATTATGTCGCATATCATGCCCTTGGGTGACCAAACAGCAAAATGACCGATATTACTCTTCAAAATATGAAGTAGTCCTTGAACTTGATACATGTAGGCGACGTCTGTTTTCAGTTTCAGCACGCCGTCTCACATTTCCATGAATTAAAGTTTTCTTGATGTAACTGCTTGTAGGGATGTAACAAGTTTTGCTGTAGCTGCGCATTCAAGAAATGGATATTCACCATCTATAATCAATCCACATTGGTTAAAGGAAATGTTATTCTAATTGGCATACTGGGAAAGAGAAACTCCTTCTTTTTCTATGCCCCATGAAGCATTCACGTTACCTTTAAAAACATTGTAGCAGATCTGCTTCACTACATTTGCATATGAGGTGATTTCCTTCATTTTACAGATAGTTCCAAAGAAAGATGCTGTTAACCGTTTGTTTCGGTGCTTCCATTCTTGGGAAGCACCTTGCGCTATAGTAATTTCTTCCAACATTTCTCTTGTACACTTGTTCCAAACCTTGTAGAAATGTCTGCTCAGCTTCTTTGCAATCTGCTTCATTCATGTCTTCTCGAGCAACTGCTGCATCAGGACCATAGTCATTGTCTACCGAAAACAATTTAAGATTTGCTTTTTTGTTCCAAAAAACTAAACTACAATGGCGGTCATATTCTCTCCTTTTTTTCATTCACACAACAAATCTCTTAGTATGAATTCCAGGACATTTTGAGCATAAGATTTGTGAACAATTCTGTGAAGTTCACATTCAGAATTCATTGGTACTACGGCCACTTCACACCTTGTCTGGTAAGAGTTTCGAAATGCATAGTTAACTCTTTTCCCACCAAAAATCTTCACAACATTGGAGTTGAAATGTTTTGAAATGTTATCTACATCTAGAATCGGACTAGTTGCATTATTCGCCACACGCTGCATGGCAGTCAGGAGCTCCTGAAAGATTCCCGATTGCTTGAAATCAAGAACTTTATCCATTGGAGAAGAATTTTCTTTCAGCACAATACTACTGTATGTTCTTCCAGAATGTGATATGGGCTGTTTAGTATGTCCCTATTCAGTTCTTGAATTTTTTAATAATCACCAAGTCCTAGCTACTTTTTTCTGTATTTTATAGCTGCAACAACTGAGGACCTCAAATGCTGAAGGTGAGAGTGAAATGTGTTTCTGGGAGCTATGTTTCCCATGCTTCCTGTTGCTACAAATATCCTGAACTTAGTGTAATTTTGCAAAATGTGATTTCGGCATTCTATCTTTTTCACATGCATGTTTGGTCCATGAGGCATTGCATCTATAATTTTCCTGTGCACACAACAATTGCCATCTGCAATAAGATTTTGATATTTTATGCCTTGCATATCTACACTTCTCACAAAACCTTCAAACAATTATGTCGTGTTCCATAAGTGTAGCAGTTTGTCTATTTTTCGCGCGCTTGTCTTCTCGAACAGAACCAACTTTACTCTTGGAGTTAAGACATCCGCAGGAGGAGCAGTACTTATTACAATCATCAAGAAATAGGACCTTCTTGGTCTTGCATCCAATTATGGCACCATAAAAAAATAATCAATTTCAAATTTATAACAATTTTAATATGTTGTTAGTAATGTTACATGAAAACTAACATAATGGCAAAAATTTTTACAATAAATCAGGTTTTAAATTATATTTCACTGTTATTTATGAGTTTTATGATTGTACTGAGAAGTGCTGGGTAGTTTGAATTACCAAATAAGTTAAGTAATCTATGTGAGCGTACTTAGTACTCCTGAGAGAGAATCGTTTTATCTCTTGTAGGATCTTTTTCCCCAGGCACCATCAGCGACAACAGTGACAAAAGGAATCCCATCTTTGTCTATGTCTCCAGCTTCCATGGCTATCTTGACTTCTTCCTGAGCACCTTCTGACACAAGTTTCCAAGCTGAATGGTGAATAGACTCCACAATTTGGTAATGATACACAATTAATGGATTTCTAACAATGTAAGTGCTTCACAAAACTCCTTGAGTTGTGAATATCCTCCACCAGTGGTTATTATACCTGAATCTGCTGCATTTATGTTCATAATTTCTGCATCACATGGCAGAGGTTATTGTGAAATGTCTTTATGACATCACATAGTCTACACTCTAACGTAAGTAAACTGCAAAATCCAAGTCATCATTCACCAATAAGATGCATTTATTGGAAAGTGTCATTGAATTGTTCATGGTAACTAATAGCTTGGATACTCTGAAGCAAGTGGGGTATACTAACTATTCTTTGACACTCCAAGGTAATTTTTGTAAGGTCAATGCTGCATGAAAAAAAATTAGAAGACAGGAAATTTGTATTTAATGCATTTCCATTTCCTTCATCACAGCCTGCACCTGGGAAAAATCATATGGGAAATAAGAATAGAACTAAGAGGATGTTTAATCACATAGAATATCACTAATATTTTCGAGAACAAACTTGGGAAAATTTTTTAGAAAAGCTGCTATAATATTAGTTATAATAGAATACTTGAAATTTTGACACCAAGATAACACTCATTATACGAGTAGGTATTGATATACAAGATTTTTATATGAATGTTGGAATAATATTTTATGATTAATTTCATCTCCTTTATTATGTTTATATATTAATATGTAAATAACATAAGCTTCGTTCAAGTCTAACAGTCGCCATGAAATACAAAATTTTAACTTATTTGGTAAATATTGATAATAAATGCATAAATAGAATTTACTCACTCATAACATACCTTTCTATAATTTTTGCATTGTTGTTGCAACTTTGTGGTCTTTTTTTATTATTTTAAGTTTAATGATTGTGTCTCATTTCTGATTCATTTTCTGTTTGGGGAATATCCAGTGGTTATATATCTAAGCTCTCTAGCTAGACTTCCTTTACTGTAGTCATCTTGAAGAAAATCACACAAGTTCCTTTCATATGTTGGTAGCCTGCAAAATAAACAGTATCTGTCTGATATGACTGCAATTTTACAAATTTACATTTTGCGTGCTTCTAAAAATGATGCTGTCTGTGTTGCATTATGAAGTAGAAAGTTTAACATGTAAAAAATTTAACATTGTATAGCAATTAAAACCTTTTTTATTAATTTATTTTGTGTAATACAGTAAATCCCAATTTTGCAGGATAGCTGGATAAAGGTTCCCGGATAACCGATATTTGCAGATAAAACAATTGGGGGGAGGGATATGTATACATAGGTATTGTACATGTAGGTTATGTAAACAAATAATATAGTCATATAAGAATTCCTTTTTTGACAGTCAGTGTGTGGCAACAGGTCATAAATGAAATTAACAACATCCCATACCCAAAGTCCTGTATCAGTTGATGCATAAACAATTACAAGAAAATTTCATGTTGGCTACTCGGACAGCCAACATTCGCACAACAGACATCGGGCAGGAAGATTTAATTGACAAAATGGAAATGTATTTTATTTTATATCATTACAAAACAGCTGTTACTATGGTAACAAATTAAACTTTGTTCTTGAATAATGTGTAAGTGTTTAAACGAAATGGAACTTAAACCTTATGTGATAGTTTAGTTTCGTTTCTCTTCTTCATAGGTTGTAGCTAGTACTTGCTAATGTCGCCACATGCATTCCTCATGTTAATTAAAGAGGCCGCACATCTGTCACAGAGTATTTTCCAAATATTTATACATTAATTTTACGCAATATATTTCAAACCAGAATTGTTTCGACCACGCATGATATGAAAAATTTACTTTGAAAAAGACATGATACTAGGGATGGGTCGAATAACCAAAAATGTCGATTCCGGTTCCGGTGCCGATTCTACAATTTAAATATCGGTTCCAGTATTCGGTTCTATGTATTTTGAATACTTGCCGTTTGCTTGCAACTTTATTAAACCAATGCAGGTAAAATTCATTAAATGATTTATTTAACAGTTATATGGAAGAATTGAACAATAACAAAGTGTGAAGATAAGTTTTAATGTATACAGATAAACTTGTTGTATTAAATTTATTTAAGGTTAGTAAATATGTAAAAAATTATTCTTTTTTTACATTAATATGTGGTGATTGTGATATGTTTGGAAAATACTTTAATTAAATAACTCGTGGCTCTCAAACCAAAACATTGTGGTGTGCTGTATGATGGTAACCTACAAAAGTTTGTTAAAGGAAGTCAACAGCTGTGGTGGGTGGCCGGATTTCTTATCTTTTTTTGCTTCTTTTATGGTGTCCGGGACGGCCCTTTTTTTTCTTTTGCGTCTTTTACGCAGTGACTCCCTGGTTTTTTTTTGCTGTGCTGGAATGTGACACCTCGAAAAAAAAAAACGTCTCTCCTTCCTCTCTTACTCACGGCCCGCGGCCATCCTGCCAAACAAAGAAGGCTTGGAGGAATGTATCGATCGGCTAGCAGTGTTGTTTACGGCAGAGGGCTGAGAGTTAAGAGAGAGAGAGAGAAGGGAGAGGAGTGTTGATGTAAGAGCGAGAGATGAGATAACAGACTAATCCCATACACTTCCCTCCAAACATCGCCAAACAGTTTAAGACTACGACTCCTTAATTGTTTTTCCGTGTATAGCACCCACCCCAGAAATGTTTTCCTTTGTGTTGGGAAGAAGGGGCGCGCTATACATGAATAAATACCATAGTTATTTTTGTAACAACAGAGTTTTGCCATTGCTGTGTAGAACCAAGAACCGAGTAATTGTTGTTAACCTAAAACCGGTTCCGAGTCAAACCTCAAGAACCGGTATAAATTGGAACCGAAGAACCGAACCGACCCATCCCTACATGATACGCTTTTGCAACAGCAGCAAAATTGGCTGCTGTGCTGCCATCTGTTGGTTAGTGCGCGCGGCTCGCTTCAGAAGCCACGCCCCCATGAAATTACTCATTTTCCATGTGTAAAATACAAATATATAAACAAATTCCCTGAGTTTTACATTTTTTTGCTATCTCTATAAATATTTTAACGTAACATTTGCCTGTGAAGCGATTCTGCTTGCTAATAATTTTGATTTGGCCTGCAATCACATAGCCTTTCTGAGGGAGGTTTGCTGTTTGGTTTTGCGATGTAACCATTCAAACAATATTTACATTAATATGATACCAGTATATGAGGCACTCGGAATCGAAAGTTACAAAGTCAAGGTTTTCGAGAAATCCGGGTAAGCACATATTTTACATCCTCAAGAACAGTACTATAATAGCTGAAATTGGTAAGTCGATCAAATAATGACCCTGAGATATTGAATGGTGGTCATATTTTGAAACAGAAGCTGTTAAGTCCAGGTTTTTAGGGTCAAATGTTGTTAATTCAAGCTTTGTCCACATTAAGTTGGCCGCACTGCTGTCACCCGGCCTGCAGCACCTGGCTTCACTGCAGATTGCAAAATGACGGATGAGGATAGTGATTGGGGAGACAGCTCCTCAAGTGAATATCGTTTTGTGGATAGTGGTTCTGAATATAAACCTTGTGATGACATAAAATCATCAGAAAGTGGGTGTTTTGGAGCAGAGAAGAATGCAATCAGTGGCGGCCGGTACCTCCAGCTGGCTCAGTTCTACATTTATTCAGTTTTCTCGAAACTTGGAATGGGGGTCAGGGGGTTTCTCCCTTGGAAAAATTTTGGTTGTAAACTTTAACAATAGTGGTATTTAGGTATATTTTGTGGCAAAATCATCTTGTGTTCAATTGGCAAGAACTCTTGATTTTTTTTTTAGCATGAAATTATAACCTTTATATAAATTCCTTAAATTATTGCCATTTTTTTATCATTTTTCTACACCATTACATCAAATATTTTTTAAGCAATTATATTGGTAACAAAAACACTTGTATTGTTTCTACTACTAAATTTCAACCTTCAATTGAACATAAACATTCAGCGTGAAAATTGAAATAGTCTGGTCATGGTTGAATTTTACATTTTTAAAAAGTAACTGATTTATGTTAAATGTATTTTAGAAAAATGTCTAATTTTTAAAAGTTGTATTTGTATTATATGATAACTGTACGCTATTATTAATTTGACTTAAAATACTGTCCAAAATAACTAATCTAAAGGAGGACAAACTAGCTTCTTCTTGACACACATATTCAGCACTCCCACCGGACATCATTCCAGCAGCAATTACGAGACGTACTGTCTAGACATGACATCACAGTATCCACTTAAGAAACCATCTCCAGCCCAAAAGCTCTACAGTATAGAGTAAATAAGGTACTAGTACAGAGTGGACACTGTTATCCTATGGGCAGGTTTTTTTGTCGTAATCGCTATAAGAAAACACAATCTTCATACAAAATTGAATTCGCTGCTCCATTAAAATTCAATTTACGCACAGTTAAACTCAGTTGTGATACTTATAACTATTCATAACTTGTTTACACAAAATGCTTAGCCATTTACTTGCATTTGAAGTACATATAGCAAACAAATTGTGTTGAAAACTAGTCGGAAATTTTGGTTGTTTGTAAGCAAAGTGCAGCATACCTGCTGCTTTTTTCTAGCTCTAGAAGCTAAAAATGTCTTTATTTTAGTTGCAATGTTTTCAGAATAATGTATTTTTACATTACTGGTCATTCTTTTTATATTTTAACCAACATAATTCATTTCAACAAATTCTGGACTTTGTTGGAATGTTTCCATCATATGGTTTGCCTTAGCATTTTCTAGGTATTTGCGCTTTGCAAAATGAAGTGGAATTAGCTTACATAAAAAAATATAAATACTAATACATATTATTGCAAAAGAGCAAAAATAGTTTCCAATTTTCATAGGACAAAATGGGTACAGTAGTAGCATTGGCTGCAATAGAATTAAACAAAATAATTCCAATGTAAGATTAATAATAACACTGCCTCGCATTATTAAACACAAATACTGGAGTAGATGAATTATTTACTCACAAATTCACTGCTAAACACACTTCCTGAAGTCAAGCCACGCCATTTTTATATCTGTCATAAATACCACACTGAAAGTCGTGAAATGCACAACAAAGTGTATGAAAAAGAGTTCAAGGGATAAATAATAATAATAAACAAATTTTTATGCATAAAATTATAGTAAACTATGTTCAAAATAAAGATGTTTTTTATGTAAACAAAGATTTAATCAAAAATGTTATAATTCATTGTAAAAGTTTTGATCTGCAAGGATTGATTTAGCATATAGCAATTGGTTAAATGTGTTCAGCTGTGTCCTATAGTGTGTCCACCACATGCTGTAGAGCAGGGGGTGGACACACTATACTCAAAAGTTAGATTTACTTACAGCTTTCCTTATATTCATAGTCTTGTTTCAGAAGAAATGATGCTCGTGTAGTACGTTGCAGAGTTTGCTGATGTTTTGTTCTCATAGAACTTCATGTTTATATAATATTTCTATTGGAGTTGTATAATTTATATACCGGAACCCAAAAAAATTTGTTTTAATTTTTCTTGGAATTCGGATAAAATGTTTACAGTATCACATTTTATAGACCCAAAAAAAAATACACAATTAAAAAAATTAGTAAAGGAACCGAGGGGAGGTAGATTAATCATAAATTTATTTTACTGTGCCCAAATTATTTAACATTACAAATACCAGAAGCAAAACTGTTCAGATCTACACTGTCAAAAGCCATTTAATTTAGTTTTAAAATAAGTTTTACTTCTTGAAAATAAAATCCATACGGTGACTTTTCATAATTATAAACTTTTCAATCACTCTTTTGTTGAAGTTGGAAATATTTTTTATAATTTATTTTTCTATTGATAGCATTGCCAATGCATTTAGACGATCTTGGCACATAGTGTGCCTCAAAAATGTCTTTACCCTTTTTAAAGCTGAAAAACAACATTCTGCTTCAGTAGTTGTCATTGATGTATTAAGTAATAGATGAAGTAGTTTAGTTACTTCCTGAAATGTGTCCTGTATGTTGTTCATAATTAAATTGAACAACTGTAAGGTGCCATGAATTTGCCGAAAATCCTGTCTTTCATACAAAACAAAAAGTTCTGCTTTAATTTTTTTTGTTTAAAATGGGATAAGTTGTCACAGAAATATCTAATAGTTTATCAGGAAATCTAGATGAATAAGCAGTAAAGTTTCCTCCATCTATCAATTTAGCAGCATCCTAATGCTCAGAGTTTTCAAACCTGTCTTTGCGTGAGTGATTATTGCGTCACAAACTTCTTTTGCAGCAGTACTTAAATTTTCATGCCTACATCGTTTAGGTGCACTTTGTCATTTCTACAACTTTAAGGTCACTGTAAATAGTTTCAATGCTATCTCGCACACTTTGTACTGTTCGTACAAAACATTCCACCCCATTTTTAATACTTAAAGAATCCACTTGACAAGACTGTACTTGTTGGAACAGAATGTCAACATGAGACATGATTCTGTGAAAAAATGAGAGCCAGAAATTGAATTCGTTATCCTTAAGAAAATGACTGAACCCACGGGCCATACATACAGATTCTTTGCTCTGGTCACTCTCTTAGTGTTTCAAAATATTCAATTAATGCATCACTATTTTCATGACCATATTTATGATTCTAGCCTTAAAATTTTACCTTGTTTGAGATGCCATTGGAATCCTACGTATCATCTTCTCTTCTAATACAGCCAGTCGTTTGGGTGAATTTGAAAAAAAAAAAAACTTGTATGCCTTCGATACTAGAGAAAAATACTCTGGCAGGTTTATTTTGTGAGGCACGCTGACTAATTATCAGATTCAACTGATGTGCATAGTAGTTTGTGAAGCGGGCATTACTAAAAGCATATCTTATTTTAGCTTGTACGCCATTTATTTTTCTGCACATGACTGCAGCCCCATCAAATCTTTGTGCTATAAGTTTCTCCTTTCACAGATTAACGGACATATTTCTTGAAGGATTCATTCTGAAATAGCTTTTGCATCTTGCCCTTCTGGATTCAAAAAACACCAAAATCTTTCATAAACTTTATCAAAATATTCATGTCTTAAAACTAAAACAGTTAAGAGTTTGATCTGAAATGTTGGTTGTATCAATGGCAAGGAGAGCGATATATTTAGATGAATCAATTTAATATTTAATTGCTTCCCGACAGACCTCCATCATAAATCCAGCAATTCATTTTGAATAGTTTTTGGAGTACCTTTAAATATGTTGCTGCATACCACATGATTCTTGATAGCAGAGTCTATGCTACCGATTAAATCAATCGGACCCCTAAATATTCCCGGGTTATTTTATGTCTCAGATTCGTCATGACCTCTAACCACCAGTTCAAAAGCACGCAAAATCGTACGCAGTCAATCTTAGATAAAATGTAACAATATTTTTCTAATAGTTATGTTTTTGTATAGAGAGACAATAAGCTGTATCAAGTTGATTGCCAATATCTGCCAGATTTAAGTACATTTGCGATATGCATCTTGTTTTCAGTGTCTTTTAATATATTCTTTTAAGTGCCCCAAGTCTTTTTAACACCTTTCATACTCCACGAGGGTTCTCCATGGAACAATACACATGGAAAACAAACAGTGCATTTCTTGCTGGACACCCACAAATTCACAATGTTTCATTGTAAATCTTCTTATTGAAATATCATTTGTATTCACCTTTTTTATTTTTGTAGTTTGTAAAATTAAGGCTGGGAACTGGTCACCCTAACGTCGTCTTTGTGAATGTTTTTTGTGCGAATGGTGTATCCAACAGCGCACCCACTGAATTCATTATAAAAAAACTTTCACATAATAGACACGAAATCCAGACACGTAAACAGAATGGAAGTTGGCCGGAAACTTGTCAAGCTACCTAAAAATGGTTGTCATCATAAATATTTGGTGAGTGTGTGATGGTTTCGGCGGTTGCGGGGGACATCTGTGTTGCACGGAATTCAGTGAGCTCCAAGCAAGGTTCCTATGGCACTTGTGAGTGCACGGGAGGGGAGGAAGGGAGCAAACCTTGCTTTTTCTACCTGCCATGATGTCTTTCCAAGCACTGCACGCCATACCAACCCCTGCACGGCAAATCTCTGCAGAGCGGCAGTTGGTAGGCGGGAAAATTTTCTCACTGGCAGAGGAGGAGTGTAACCACACAGACCATACGGAAACCTATTAGGAGGTGAGGACATATTTTGCTCAGTGCAATTGCACCGATGCACTACACAGCCGGCCACACCTGAATACAATCATGAATGATGATAAACCTTCGACAGCAGCTCCAAGGCGAGGTGTTTTGGTAAACTAAAATGAGCCCTCCACATCAATGCAAGTGCATTGTGGGCGGTCTGAATCACCGTCACGAATATGTGAAGTGGCAACACCATCACAAATGTGTGAAATGGAAACACCATCTCGTGGACGAAAGAGAGAGAGGAATCCAGAACAATGGAAATGCTCTATTCTCAAACGTTTGAAAACTGCAGGTAAGGCTGCTGTGAAGCTTTCACTTTCGTTACTATGAACATAAAAATAATTTATGTGTGTTTAAATGTGTTCGGTCCTTACGATAGTTTGCATGTACTTGTACATTTGTGTTTTTCCCAAAAGAAGTACAATCTTAAATGAACATTTTAAGTTTTGAATACACAGTTACCACGTATGATGTTTCAATGATACTATTTTGTATTGTTTTGTATACAATCCGAGAGATGTTGCATCACGATAGACAAGTAAAGAGTTGAAAATTGTTGCAGTAATATTGTGCATGAATATTAATGTGTTTTGTTCTAATCTATTGTTTTAGGAAAGACCTACATCAGTTATAAAGTTTACACTGTACTTCCAATTGTGCAGTTTTGAGATATTCCATGCAAATGTGGGTGTGCAAAGAAGTTTTTTAATGATCAAAAATACATAATCTTTAAGTACTTTTAATGAACTATGAAGTCGTGAGCAACAAAATGTGTATCTCCAGGGCTGCCTGCAACAGAAACAAGTACGTACAGAATTGTAGTTCATAGCAAAGGGGCCTGTTTCATAAAAAAATTTGTCAAATAATAATATAAACCCATAGGCCTAGTTTAGACTACATACTAAATCCAACAACTTTCTTCATGCCAATTGCAATATAAAACAATATCAATGTAGAACAATTAATATTTAGGGGTTGGGTTTAGTAGTGTTTTAATAATGTTTAAACACTGACACTTCATATTTTGCACTCTCTTTTATCGGTTACTGGTGACTAATGCACTCTTGATTAGTTCTACAATAGAGCACCCCTTAACCGGAATTCCCTCGAACGGAACTCCCCTTATCCGGAACTAATTTTCCAAAAAAAATTCTAAGTCGCAAAGTTGTGCCATAACTTTCCCGTGCTCGCAAGAGGTCTTTCGTTGCTCACACCAGACTGTACATGCCCAATAGCTGGTAAACAAGCTGCATGATGAAGAGATAGCCGGCCCAAGTGGCACAGCTACAGCTATGCTGCATAATGACACAAGTGACAGTGACTAATGGCAATGTGCAACACATGCGGTTGGTTTTAGTGATGTGACTCAGAATTTAGTGTTCTAACGTGTTACTGTACACGTACCGTGTTTTGGCGTGTATAGACCGCACCAGAAGTTTTTGACGAAAGATTAGGGATAATTAATATTTCAAGTATAGGCCACGCTGAATTTTTGTATTGCCGGGCCTCATCATGCTAGTGCGGCAACAGCAAGCTATGGCAACGTCAAACTAATAAATTTGCAGTTGATCATTATCGTTGCCGCGCCTCCTGGCCTCCGCCTGCTGAAAAGTAGCAACAGCGCAGTATTCCGCGTAAATAAAACTTTTTTATTTATGTCAAAATGCTTCAACACTGCATTTAAATTGCAGAACACGTGCGCCGTGCGTAGCCTGCCAGCTCGGCCGGCTGTTGCCGGGCAGGCAATGGTATGGTGCATGTGTGCGTGCGGCGTCACACACACACAGCTGTTACTGGCTGACNTTTATTATTTTTTTTACTTCCTTAGAAACAAAGTTAAAACATTAGAGTGTATTTTTCGTTGGCAAATTTCTGAACATGGTTTAGGGGGGAAAAAAATTTTATGCCAATATCTCGTAAATAAGCCGCACCCCACTTTTTGTCATTTTTTTTTTGTAAAAATGTGCGGCCTATACATGCAGAAATACGGTACTTTGTGAACTTGGTCTATATATAATATGTCAGCCCCGCTCTTGTAAATGTATGTTGTGCCGACGTGCCGTGCAGTAAGGGAAAAGACTGTCAACGGAATTTACTATACTTCGGGAAGTTTCATCAGATGCATGTCAACATAAACAATAACATGATATCCAGATCTCGCTTACACAGACACAAGCGCAAAGAGATTAGAAACCCCGCTAGAAGGATGAGAATGAAGATCATTAACGCAGTGCCGGGAGTTTTATGACTCACATTTCATAAACAGTACGTAGTTTTTTTTTTTTTAATGGTTTTGTAACTTTAAGGATAAAACTAATAATTTACACCCATCGTTTTCTTAAGTTAAAATTATGTGCCACATATACACGAGTTCAGACTAAAAATGTGTTATTTTTCACACCATCCCACCCTCATTTCCCATAACCGGAATTTTCCCTCAACCGGAATAGTCCTTCCCCCGACGATTCCGGTTGAGGGGTGCTCGACTGTATTAATAAAACAGTGCTTATATAATACAGTTATTATGTTACATCATAGGACTATCTTAATTGGACTCGACGTCCACGAAAGCCGAATGCCAAACAGAGGGAAACTTCTTACCAGTACTACATCACATGGAACACTCCCGTTGAAGTACATATGAAGGCATTTCATGCACTACATAGCTTGAAGCGAGGAAGATTGGAGCGTAAAGTAAAATGTATGAGTCACTTACCGACAGACATTAGAGGCAAGCATTCTCCTGGGTGTAAGAAACTGGATCATGTACGTAATTTTATCACCAACATTCCCACCCTGGACAGTCATTACTGTCGCTCTAAGGGTCTCACTGTTAAGTATCTACCTGCTGTCCTGACTGTGTCATAGTTATAAAGATTTTCTGGATGAACATCCAGATTTGCAGAAATGTGTTAAATACTAGTAGTTTAATGATATATTCCAACATGATTTTCATCTAAAATTTGGCAAACCGAAAAAAGACATTTGTGATACGCGAGTGAAAATGGATGCACAGTGTAAGGCAGCGACTACTGAGCATATAAGAAAGGTTGTCATGCTCAAGAAAAAAGTGCACTGTTAAAAAGCCGAATACTTTTACACTTATTTACAGGAAGTCAAGGAAGCATCTCGGAATGACCCCCTCAATACATGGTATTTGTTTCAATTACTAGAAAAATCTACTTCCTCCCATAACAAATATCGGAAAAGAATATTACAAAAGGCAACTGTGGCTGCACAGTTTTGGTGTGTGCAACCTGGCTTCCAATAATGTAACTGTATTTTTGTACTCTGAAACATTTTGTGGCAAATCACCATATGAAGTTGTTAGCGGCATGATATGGTATGTTGCAAACAAAGTTGATCATTCAGTCAGGGAACTACATGTTTTCATGTAGCATCACACAGCAAAAACAGATTCATGTTTCCATTTTGGTTTCTTCGTGCTCGGGTACATTTTCAGAAAGATTGTTTGTACTTCCCGATCCCAGGGCATTCTTTCATGGCCATCGACAGAATTTTTGGCAATATTGATAAGAAGAAACAGCCAAAAGATAAAGTCTTAGTCCCTTCCAAATGGGTCAAGTTGATTAGAGAAACTGTACACAGGAAACCCATTGATGTTGTTTATGTCAAATGGCCACTCGCTGATAATGGGGAAAATTATGGTACCCCAGTTGTTTAGGTCTATGTTTTCAAAGCTGCATTTGATACAGTCTGTTTCAAAAGAGGAAGTGTACCTGAAGTTCGTGCCACAATGTCATCTGTCGCCCCCAATCTATTTTGAAGAGAGGAGTGAGGTTGCATGTCTTGCAGAAGGCGTATGAAGATGCTAAAGAGATACTAACCAGTTTTCGAGCAATTAAGAAGGCAAAATATAATGATTTTCGGTTTTGGGTGGAACATATTACCCTGCCAGAGAGTACTATGTTCTATGACTCGATGTTGTATGGAAGTGATGTGGAAGATGTAGTGGAAATGGAATGATGTGTTATTAAATTAAAGATCTTAAAAAATCAGTTTGTAATGGATTTTTATTGTAATAAAGTATAAAACTCTAACAATTAAGGGTCAGAAGTTGTTAAGCCATGTGACTTAATGTTTGAGTTGTTTTATGCTAACAGTAGTTGAGTCGTGCGTTGAAAATTTGGTGCCACACATGCTGCACGACACAACAAAGCCATATCGCTCATACACCTCGTTACCAACATACAAAAAAGTCTTGCATTTATGATAATATTTTGGTATTTCAAAACATTTTTGAAAACTTGAACTATCTCTCCTGTAAAATTTATAAATGGTGACTTAGTAACTTTAGATTCTGAGTGCCTCATATTGTCATCCAGTTGTACTCAGTACCACAGTTAATTTGTAAATATCCTCTTTGTGTATATGTACTATGTAAACCACCTGACCTCGCCTTTTTGACGAGCAGATGCCACTTTATTATTTATTATGAATGAAAATGTGATGTCTGGCAGTTTCCCGAATTCTTAATACTTCCAAGTTTCGTATATATTCACTGTTAAAAGGTGTGTAAATATAGTGCCCAAAACACTTTAAAAAAAAAAAACAGTACTGCATCACACAACTGCTGCCTGGAAATTAACGCTGTGTGCATGGGTGCATTACTGGCAGCAGCTGTTCAATACTTGATTTCGAACTGGTAGCTTCACGGTTAAACCCCAACCCGATTAAGCGACCTCTGGTAAAACAGGAGTTGACTATGTCAACAAGAGGGTCTAAAAATGCTCTTAATGAATATATTTAGAATACAAAACCGGAAATTTTATAGGTTTGCACTGAAATATGTTTATTTTCCATTGAAATGATGCCCTTTTTTTTCTTCCAGAAACAACTTAAAATCCATAACAATTATATATTTTTTTTACATCAAACAGTGAGGAGACCTTCATTCTACAGGATAATTTTTTTTGGCAATGATGTCTTTTCCTACTAATTAAATTTTAACTACTGGTATTTTAATATTTTTTAACTGTTACTAAAACAATGTTGGCACATCCCACTGTGGGCCAAACAGCGGACTTGTGTGATGGTTGTGTGAGACCCCAAAGTGTCTGGAGTACCTTTGCCCCTGTGACTGATGTGTTGTTATACAAGTGCCCTGTGGACTTAAATTGTTAACCAACACCAATAGAATTTTGGTGAAAACTTAAAAGTGCTGTTATCTAAGTAATTGTGATGGAATGGGCCAAGCCACCCTTGCGTGTGCTCTACGAGTGTAACAAGTGTGTGTCGCCACACAAACTAGTCATAATAAATTTTTTTAATTCACCTTTGCACGGTACAAGCCAGTATAAGCTTGCCTACTTGTAACCTTTTCAGTGAACAAGCGACCTGTCAACNTAGAATTTTGGTGAAAACTTAAAAGTGCTGTTATCTAAGTAATTGTGATGGAATGGGCCAAGCCACCCTTGCGTGTGCTCTACGAGTGTAACAAGTGTGTGTCGCCACACAAACTAGTCATAATAAATTTTTTAAATTCACCTTTGCACGGTACAAGCCAGTATAAGCTTGCCTACTTGTAACCTTTTCAGTGAACAAGCGACCTGTCAACTTCAGTGCCGTATGTCGGAACCATGCCAGCAAAACATCCATCGGAGAGGAAACTTCAAACTAACCTGTTGTGACAGCTGTGGACTGCGAGCCCACCATCAATGTATTACCAAATATGAATTGTGTGACCCTGGGAGAGAGTGGCTTCTCTCTCATCAGTGTACACCGCAAGTCCGAGCAGCCCAGCCTCACCGCCTGCTGCTTCTTCTGCTCACTCCAATCCATTTCTCTGGATGGCATCTACACAGCGCGGTGCCCCACCCTTCCTCATAACAACAACACTGCTGCATGCTTCGTTCACAGCAGTGCCTGCATCAACTTCGGCCTGCTTCCAGTCACTGCCAATTTTCGCAGGCCTACCAACTGAAGACGCTGCTGAAGAATGGCCTAATTGTGCCTGTAACTGGCTCAGTGGCTAAGCTAAGCAGTTGTGGCATGGCATGTTACACTATGGCATCACCTGCGAAGAATTCAGATGGTTTTTCGAGTTTCGTTTTGCTGGCACTTTTTCCTCATTACAAGCTGTAGCAACATGAGTATAGAGGAACAAAAACCAGGTGAGTCACTTGCTACCAAGAAAATTAATTTGGTCCCAATTTACCCTTAAATATCAACAAAGGAAGTGCTTGAAATTGTGGCAGGAACAATATGACCTTAGTTCTGTGGTGCATTAGATCTGCTCATCCATTACTCTCTTGATAACTTTATATGCTCCCTCATCATACTGTGGCAGAGTTCCATTTCGTCAGATCAACTGTGATGTGATTGCGACCCTATTCATCTGTGCCAATACAAAGACCATATATTTGAAGACAGTTTGACCACAAAAATTTCTAATTCTTTGATTTGGACAAAAATTTGTATGTAAGAAAATAATAGTGGTGCCCCAAACAAAAATGGCTTTAATGACTGAGCAAACATGTTTAGGATGTGGGCCACCACAATACGCATGCCGTAACTGTGACGGACAACAAATACACTAGCAAGACGAGTGTCAAAATTGCAATAAGAACTCTGCAATGTCACGTGATGTCAAAACCGCTTCCAGGAAACGACCAGGCTGGATAGAGCGGCTGGGCGCCATCTACTCCTGGGCAAAACATGACATTCCCAGACAGACTCCACAACTGCTACGTTTCCAGATCTGCAATAGTGCCAATCAGGTAATCTGCTCAATAGTGCCATACTCTTGCAAACATTGCTGTTTCTCATAATTAGGTTGATGTGTGCAAAATTAAACCAGCAACTCAACTCCAATTTTACAGCTCACTCCAACAACACATACTGCTGAAACAGTGGATGAAGTACAAATTACCATTTGAGACACTGAAACTGTCACTATTGCCATTGTCTCAAGCTGTCTCAGAGAGGACACTATACTGGGAATATTGTGTGTACAGAGCAAAATACTGTGGTGGAGCTAGCCATGCGACCAATTTGCTTTGGTCAGAAAGAGTGCCGTATGGCCAACAACTTAGATCCGCAGCCCACTAGTTGCACACCGGAGGTACATCTGGACGACATTGACCATGCTCTGCTGCCCGAGTATCGTGACATCCAGCATTTGCTCAACAAGTGCCATGATATTTTCGTCGCCACTGATACATTACACCATGCCAGTTTTGCAGAACACAGCATACCACTTATCCACGAGGAACCTGGGTACACTGCTCCTTGCCGCTACAAACCTTATCAGTGCCATGATTGAACCAACTGAAAGTTCCTATAATTCTTCAATAACTCTAGCTCCACTGCCATTCATCAATATTGAGGATACGCTCAACAGTCTTGACCACACCAAGGCCATTACATCACTCGACCTTCGCAGTGGTAACTGGCAGATCCCAGTAAAACCTGAAGACTGCGTCAATGCCTGACAAATGCTGTCTCCCGTTCGGGGCCATGCCATTCGGCCTGAAGTCTGCACCAGCCACCTTCAATCAGCGATGGTGCAGGTCATGGATGAGTTCACAAACTCATACCTTGACTTTGTGGGAGGATTATGTGCGTCACCTGTCCATAGTTCTCGAGTGGCTCACTTTAAACAGCTGAAGTGCTAGAGCTGGCGGGGAATGCAGCCCGCGATAACAAAAAGACAAGGATCATCCCACGACACCTCCAGCTGGCCATCCACAACAACGAGGAGCTGAACAAGCTGCTGTCTGGCGTGACGATCGCCCAGGGGGGTGTCCTGCCTAACATCCAGGCCGTGCTGCTGCCCAAGAAAACTGAGAAGAAAGTCTAAGACTGCTGCATGCCTGTTTGGTTAGCGGCATGTGCTAACAGGAAGTGCCACCTCAGTGAAACCTGTATACAGTTTTTGGGGTACTTGGTTGACCAAAATTGTAGTCCTAGTCCAGAACAGTTGAGTTTAATTGACTATTATCCACCTCACAGTACGTGCAGCTAATCTGAAAATTTTTCTGCTTAATTAAATTGCTTGGAAAGTACTCTTATGTTTTCACAACCATTACAGCTCGCCTTACTGACATGCTTGCGCCTATTAAAAAATGTTGGTATGATGAACAGAAAACAGTTTCAACAAAATCAAAACATACTTCAGTAACTACTCTGCACTTGCACGTCATGAATCAGGCTGCAACCTGTACCTTCAAAGAGATAGGAGCGAACAGGGACTCGGTACAGTGTTATACCAAATCATTGACAGTGGTGCAAAACAAATAAGTTCAGCAGTGCCAAATTTAGTCCTGTAGAATTCTGCTATGACCTCAATGAATGTGGATGTCAAGCTGTTGTGTTGGCAGTGAAATGCTACAAGCTGTTCTTAGAATGCCAGCTGTTTACATTAAGGACTGATAACAGGTGTTTGGTATTGCTACAAAACACAAAGGAGGCATGAAGCAAGCTACACACTGGGTGCTATTCCTGCAGTGGTTTGACTTAGAGTTACAACACGTGCCAGGAAAGGAGAACAAGCTGGCAGACACCCTTTCATGGTCGCTGGGTAAAACAGTTGCACGAGTTGACAGGGAGTTGGAAACCATCCTCCCCCCCCCCCNCCCTTATGTTGCCTGGCCCCTCTGTGACAACCACCAACCATGTCATGTTTGCCACCATAAGCAGCATCTTCCACAGAGCTCACATTACCAGAACTGTGTATGTGGGTGATTGAAGTATAACAGAGCGGTCAAGGGAGGGCATGTAGTTAACGGCCATGTAGAACCATGTATCAATGCCACCAGTGACGTGAAATTTGTACATCCCTCGTGAATCATACAAACTTGTCTTAAAACATGCATATTATAGTGAGTGGGCAGGACATTTAGGTGCAATACAAATGCAGAGGAATGTGCATCAAGATTTCTATTGGCCTAGAATTTCTTGAGAGATAGAATTTTGTATGCAAGTGTGTACATTTTAACTGCCTTAAGAACTGCTGCTCAGGCAGGACTCAACAAGTATCCCATGTGCCTTTTGAACCGTTTGGCTGACCCTTTGGACTTAATAGGCCCATATCTCCACACAACTGGAAAATACTGTATAGTTGTCACTGTCTTGTTTACCAAGAGGGCAGAGGCGTACTCTGTCTCACATGCATGCTAAAAAGTATCTTAAAGTTCTCGAAGCTGAATTTTTCTTGTGCTGGGGATACCCACATGTACTCCCCACTGACAACAGAACTCAATTCACTGGCAAGAAATGGCGAGAACTTTGCACGATGTGAGGAGTTCTGCAAAAGACAACAGCTGTTTATCATCCACACACCAATTCAACCAAACAATCAAATCAAGATTTTAAAACGTAATTAGGTCTACACATGTGCGATAATCATGTCTCTTGGGCTTACCACCTGTCTGCTTCCCTTTTCATCATCAGTTCGAGGACAAACATCACTACTGGCAAGATGCCAGCTGAGCTGCTCCAAGGTTGCTCTCCCTCCCTGGAGAGTGAGCATTCACCATGGTATCGCATCACCAGTCCTGAGAGCAGCAGAGCGTATGTGTGCTGCCAGAGGCATGCAACAATCAACAGTGCTAATAGCACAGTGGCTTCTTGCTAACCACTCACCCACTAGTGGACCTGCAATCTGTCCACAGTGTATATATGTGTGCACATCAGCTGTTGGCATCAGCTAAAACTTCTGCACCAGACTATCTGCCAGGTGGTATGCCGGCTCGCAGAGACAAGCTGCCTGTGCATGTGGGCCAGAGACACTGCCTTCCTGTTCACAGCGATGACATGTGTTCCATAAACACCACTCCAGGCACTACAGTGCACGATGTCCCTGAGGTTTGGTGTGTGGATGGTGTCAACACACTGTAACCACCACAGCATACTGACTCAGATATCTCTGTGCCTGGGTCGATTGATGGCAGCACCAAGTGGCATCTGTTCATATCCAAGACAGTGTCTGTGGACACACAACAGGCTGCCTATTGGTGGTTCCTCACTGCCCACTGCTGCCAACACAAGACACTGCTGCACTTGCTCTGCTGGACCACTGTGGCACAACACCCTGTGCACAATATCCCGTGCCACAACACCCTGCATCGTGACACCTATTCACACTGCTGCCCCCCAAGGTATACCACTGGGGCCACCCTGCCAGGAGTCTAGACCTGCAGGTGACAACCCT
Organism: Clitarchus hookeri; assembly: GCA_002778355.1. Taxonomy (NCBI): domain Eukaryota; kingdom Metazoa; phylum Arthropoda; class Insecta; order Phasmatodea; family Phasmatidae; genus Clitarchus; species Clitarchus hookeri. Next base: position 715,352 of record NQII01000472.1, read on the forward strand.
GTCCAGAAATGGTATGACACCTTCAGGATGTCCAGTGACTATCTCAGCAAGTGAGGCTCTCTCAAACCATGTAAGGGGCACATCCATATGACATGATGGGGATACCCAGCCAGTGCATCTCGCAAACTCATCACAGGCCTTACTCCACTTCCAGCAGCAGTGACAATATGGTGACAGGTGGCTCCTTGCCACCTCGTCACTGAGTGGCCATGCCGTCCACCCTGTGTGTCTTGCACAGCTTGCAAAGGCACCCTGCCACCCACCGTAGCCACCTCATTGCTGCGCCACTAGGGCACATTCTTAACCTCACCACCTCCAATTCACACCTGGGGCCTCTACCACCTGCGACCCAGGTGGAGGGTTGCAACCACCACCATCCTGCTGCCACTAGCTGCACTACAGAGGAGCTTCAGTGTGTGCGACAGATTAACGGCCTCCGGAAAGGAAGGGTGAGGTGGTATGACACATGCTGCATTCCCCTGCCTTAGAATCAGTCCTGCCACTACTGTGCAGCTACGACACACCCTCTACAGGGGATTGCAATGCCTAAACACACGGATGGCTGCCATAAATGCTGGAGCCAGTGCAGTGTGCCTGCTCTACACCAAAATTCATTCCCAGCCACCAGACCGCCGGGGAAATGAATGCTACCGCAGGGATTCAGCGTTTCCAGCAGCCTTGTCACCTATAATGTGCCATCTCATTCCACATCTGTGACCTGTACATGTATCTGTGTGTGAAGTGCAAGTGTGTTGTATGCACCCCAGAATTTTCCTGTAGTTATGCTATAAAAATCAGGGTCTAAAAAGGGGGTAGTGATATTAAACCCACATTTTATGGAGTGTCTTATTTCTTTACCTATACCCCTTTTTCCCACTTGGACTAGTCCAGTGATGTAAAGCTTTTTGTGCCAAATTTAATATAACATATTTCTGCAGGTGAAGTTTTGTTTTTTCTGGAATCAATAAATGTTCTTTCTCTCGTACGTCACAACAAATTTGCAGAGTCAAAATTAATATTTCTTATTTTTTAAATGCTTAATGCCAATTCATTAATTTTATCATTCTTAAATGCATTGCATGATTCTTTTTCAAAGAATCTTATGACACCCGCAGCTTCTCTTAAATTGGCACGAAGGCTTCCTGTCATTGTGACTTTGAACATATAATAATTAAAATTTCCATCAGGATGGTGTTTCAAAACATTACTCTGCGAGTAAACTGTTTTCTTTGGCTGTGCCAAAGCAGTTTGAGTAAGTGTTTTACTTTCTCTTGGCAGTGTCCCAAAAATGCAGAGCTATTACTCTGAGCATCTTGCCAGCGTAAAACTTTTACATGCACTATTTCAGCAAGTAACAAAGAGTAAACTGAAAATGCCAGGAAGTTTAGTTGAATTAAACGGAATTAAATGTGGATATTCTGGTTAAAGACATGGGAAAATGATAGTGATAAAATTCGTATTTTGATTTCAAAGTTAAAATTGTATAAAGTAATGCTGGTGCTGGGGCTGTGAAGAGTGTGTTTGTTGGAAAGGTTTATCCGACTGGGAGCCAAACCGTCGGCAGGAGGTGTCAAAGGTGAAGATGTTGGTACTCTCAGAGCCGTATGCCCGACCGACAACTGGTGTATATTTATACTCCCACGATTTACATTATCTCACCACAAGGTGTAACTATAGCAGATTCTGGCCATGCACCTGCCAGATGGGCTACACTGTAACGAAATGCGATTGTGTATTAAATAAATTATGTGGACGTTAAGCTTGCCCAAGCGATGATAATCCTGGGGAAGAAGGAGTGGTGTGTCTGGATGACTAACTCAGTGCGGGTGCGTGCAGCTGTGACTTGGTAGCAAGCTGCACGCCACAACTATTTTCGTGCTACATGAACAACAAACTACCTGCATAAGATTACTTAACTCCTGCAATAATATATATTGAAAAATTAAGAATACAATAGACACAAAACACTTGCAATAACAATCGGATGGTGGGGTGAAATGAGGGTGACTGCATGAGGTGAACACAAGGAACTCGCACAGATATTAAGAAAAATTAAAAACACTGTGAGGGCATCCCTCCCTTTTTCAACTCGTCTCTGTGTAAATATAAATAATTCGGCTTTTAATTTTTCCTGCTTTTGTGGTAGAAGCCCTTCTGCGCCTCCCTCCTCATGATGAGGGGGGTGGGAATTGTGACACTACATTGCCTGCACTTCACTAAATTTGCATGAGAGTATCGTGCACTCGTGCATGTCATGCATGCCGATGCATTGATGTGGGGTGCACAGTATGACAGACAGTCTAGAGGGCAGGATGCCATCCTGCATCAAATGCCCCCCTTTGCTGAGATTGTCTGCGGGCTGTGCCCCACTAGGCACAGGTTACTGTTAAACACGACAGAGTCGTGGTCTTATTTGTTAATGGGGCGCTCTTAGCCGCGAGGCCATACCGCACCCCGGCCTCCCAGTAGGCGGGGAAGAGGGATCACGCCCTCTCATCGCAGACATGACCAGCACTTTCTGAATTGACCAAACCCGTTTGCCCCGACCTGTACACAGGCCGCACCAGGCAGAGCCCCGATCTGATATTGCAGATCGCACAGAGCATGTCCTACCACAAGGCCTGAGATTCTAGCACTCAGATTACCAAGCGTCCCACTAGGCACAGCAGGAACATGCAATAGTCTGGCTACGCCGAGGCCGTAGGTTGTACGGCATCTTGATGCTGCCCTGTGCGCAGTGAAACTCCTTGCTGTCTGGGCGCAGAGAGTTGGTTGCAGTGGGTGATGATATGTCACTGCAGGCTGGACACACCTGTACTTTTCTGAATCGTGGTCGTTGCGAATGGCAGGGAGGGGTGAGCTGACTGCATCGCTGTCCTCGTTCCCACCATCACTCCTGCTGCTGATGCTCAACCGCCTCAATTGCCGCTGGTAGCAACCTGGGTTAGCAGTGACTGAGGGGGTTTGACCAAATGCGGGTAACCCCTCGTTCGGCGATAACATCCCTTATGTGTCGCTGCCCTGGTACATCACCCCTGTGCTTGTGTACACGACCGGAAACCGCCCTGGCACCATCGACAGTGCGTCAGGAGGTCCTGGGGTGTCGCCTGGAGCTGACGAGGTGAAGGGGTTGATCCAGTATCCAGTTGGGTGCCACTGCCAGGTATTACAATGTGGGCAGGCTATGCAGTTTCTCCCTCTGGTTGCTGCTGCAGTGTCTGAGATCATGCCAGTGAGTGGAAGGTGGCACCTGGTGGTGCCTCGCCGTCAGTGATGGTGTCTCCATTCCAACGCTCCCTGCTAGGTGCCTGGGGCACTGGGTGTCGTCGGACTGTAGGGAATGTGCGGCAGCCCCTGAGAGGAGGGTCCTGCCGCAGGTTCTGGTGTCATGCTGGCGCCATTGTCGAGCCCAGCATCATGGGACATGACGGCATCGTTTTCGACCTCGCTGTAGCAAGGCAAAGGTCCCTGTGGACCTTGACCCTCCATATTCTGCTGAGGCGGACCAAATAGGTGGTTGGCCCTAGGGTCTGCAGAATCTCGTGCGGCCTGCTCCACTTGGCCACAAAACCCATGCAGAAGTCCTTGCAGACTGGATTGCAGGTGCACATGGACATGGACATAGACTTGCTGTGCTGGCCGGAGGCGAGGTAGTGGTTGGGTCATGGTCGGCATCAATTCGCGATGTATCGCTGCTGGTATGTGCGCTTCTCTTGGTGTTCCCTCTCATGCTGTTCACACCGGGCATCGCTGTTTCCTGGGTCTCCACTGTCTACTGCCCGTGGACAGTCAAACTCACCAGGCAGGGTGAGGTTGTGGCCCAGCAGGACGTCGGCAGGTGATTTGCTGGTTGCGGAGTTGAGGCGACAGCGGAGGCTGAAGAAGTCTCAGGCAGGTGTTCGGCCCAACTGGTATGCTGCTTCCCTACACTGAGACTTAGCTGGTTGCGAGATCTCGATTGCAGTGCTCCATTGGGTTAATGTGTGGATAGTATATTGCCGTAATGATGTGCCACACTCCCCAATGTGTGCACAGTTCGCGCTATTTTCTGCCAGTAAACTGGGTGCTGTTATACATCAACAGGTTCTGCAGGTATCCCCCCGGGGAAGAAGTCTATCTGTAGAACTTTTGCCACACTAGTTGCTTGTGCGCTGCTAACAGGATAAGCCTCCACCCAGCACGAAAAATTGTCAGTCACCACAATTATGAAATGCTTGCCTCCTGTTCTGGGGTATGGGCCCATGAGGTTGAGAGATACTGTTTCAAAGGGCTTAGTGGGTTGGCATACCTACTGTTGTACTGTATCAGTCTGTCATGATTTGAGCTTATTACACTTGGTACACTTTTGCACATACCTGTGCGCATGCCTGGTAACTCCGGGCCAACAGATATTCTTACGCATGTTGCGAATCGTCTGCTCCATCCCAGTGTGTCCTGCCACACTGCTGGCATACGCATGTCTTAGTACCTGCTCTCTGACAATGGGGGAAACAAACATTCTCCACACATCATGGTTACTATGTGAATACGTTTCTAAACGGCTGTCTATTAAGCACCAACACTCGATGGCTTCTGGGCGCAACAATCTTTATGTTTGTGGGTGATTGCACACACTAGCTGTGCTTGCACTACATCTTGTTAAAGGTCATGCACAGTGAGGTCATTGTTGGTGGCATTTATCTGGTGAAGGCTTACCTCACACTGTGTGGTCCTGCACCATTATGTTGGTGCATGGTGGCTTGGACAGTGTGTGTGCCAGCTGGTTCTCACTGCCCAGGACATGCTCCACGACGAAGTATGCTTAGAGAAGCAATGGTCATCGGGTCAGCTTGCTGCTTTCCTCGTGCATGTTGTGGAGCCAGACGAAGCAGCGGTTGTCGGCATGAAGTGCTGGTACTGCAAGTAAACGCGGTACTTCTTGATGGACCTTACCTCTGCTAAGCATTCGTGTTCGTTGATGTCGTACATCTGCTCAGTCGGTCCGAACTTGGCACTAGCGAAGTCGATGATATGACGCACCATTCTTGTCGCACTGCTAGAACATTGCACCGATTCCTTCTTGGGTGGCATCGATCTGAAGGCATAGGTGTTTTGTGGCATCGTACCTTGTCAAGGTCGGGCACTGCGTCGTCAGCGACACTGTTTCACTGGAATTTCTGCTGGGTAAACAGGGTGGGCCGAATTTTTTTATTATTTTTTTTTGTCTTTTCATTCGCTATACTGCGGAAAACTTGTCTCTAAGGTAGCTTAGTAAAATGCAAAAACAAATTTTTACGTCTTACGGTAGCGCATCGCACTTGAGTATTTGAAATTTATTGAAAAATTAATAGTTTTCATTCGTTTACTAAAGCTATAAACGAAAAAGATAAACTGCCACGATGAAAAAGCTTTAACAGAAAGACAATAAAGCAAGTTGGAATAAAAAAAAACAACTTATTACTTCATTTAAGGTAGTGCAATGCATTAAATAATCCACGTCCCACAATGCACTGCGTGATGCGCATGCGTGTGCTTTGTGACAGCAGTTTCTGTCAGTTGTTTACTAGACTAGCGGTGTGTTGTTCCTGTGAGTTTTAATCGCGTTTCTTAAAGATTTATGCGAGTAATAAGTGATTTGATTAATGGATTATATAAACCACTGTGTCATGGATGTTTCCAAGAAAATTACTCGCAGCGACTTTAACTGCCCGTTATTTGGCCACCCAAAAGAGTTATCTGCGACTGTGAATAACCTTCCAACTTATGAAGACGTTCTCAAGTGTTGTTTCCATGAAAATTACAACTTAGCCTTGAAATCAAACAACAGGTCAGTTAATTTTTCTCAGGTTTCGAATAATGTGGCACCACAATTTAAATCTGTGTTTGATAAAGCTTCAATACTAACAGTAACGCCTTACAGAATTGTTCAGTAAATAAATGCATACCATGACAGTTATCGTAATCTTATGAAGTCCTTTAAGCATGGTAAGGAAAAGGAAAAGTTCAAAAAGAGAGTTGAAGATTTCAAAAAAAAATCTTTGTTCCTGTTTGATGTGTCTGCGTGTAAGTGTAAAATAACATTAGACTGCAAGTGTGAAATGGTCATTAAGGTTTGTGAGTGTCCTGTTTCTATTATCTGTAACTGTGAAAAAGCAAGAAAGATACCCATCATTGAAATAAAATTCTTGTACTTCCAAAGAATGCATGGCATAGGTAAAATTGGAAGTGTGGATGTAAAGGAAACAAAAAAAATTACCCAAGACATGATATAAAGTTGGTTGAACATAAAATAACTCAGTCCACTATTGATTTATTATCACAGCAATCTTGCTCAAAACATGCAGATGCAGAAAAACTCCTGCCATCTGAAGACATTAGAGATGACGAAGATTTTGAAGAACTTAAGTCTAAAATTAAGTCACCATGGTAGATGTGCATTAAATTGAAAAATACTGTGCTGACTAGTGATTGCTTTGGATTATCAGATAGAGCAATGGCAGCTATCGCCTCAAGTGTGTTGCAAGATTTTGGCATCATAACTGATGACCACACCCATGTTGTTGACAAAAATAAACTCGGAAGGAAAAAAATTGTAACCGCTCAGAACTCCAAATGCAGAACAAGGACAAGCATAACCCACTTCAAGGACTATATTTTGATGGGAGGAAGGATAACACACTAGTGATTCAAAAAGTTAACTCAAAGAAGTTTCGAAGAACCATAAAAGAGGAACATTACTTAATTTTACAAGAACCAGCTTCTGTGCACATTGTTCATGTTTCACCCTCTTCTGGGTCTGCTCATAACATTGCCAGTAGCATTCTTTCTTATTTGGCTGAAGCTGGATTTTCACTTCATGAACTGAACCTAATTGGATGTGATGGCACAGTTATTAATACGGGGTGGGAAACCAGTGTTCTTCCCACAAGATTGTTTGTGGGAGGGGGGGGGGTGACTCTTACATTTCAATGAACTGCCATTCCGGCATTTATTTTAAACTTTAGATGATGAAATGAATGGGTCAGAATCATTTAGTGGTCCGATTGGCACACAGTTCAGTAAATGTGAGAAACTCCCAATGGTAAATTTTGACAGTTTTGAGTGTGAAATTCCAGAAATTGACAGTCAAATTTTAAGCAAAGATCAGCAGTACCTGCTGAACATAAGTTCTGCTATAAAATCAGGCAGCTGTCCTGAATATTTATTTGTTCGTGAGCCTGGCACACTTTCCCACTCAATGTGGTTAACAACGGCGAACAGAGTTCTCCAATTGTATTTAAGTATTGAAAACCCAACAGACGAACACAGGATCTGTATGGTTTCATATCAAAAAAAGTAAATACTTCACAAATGGACCAGAACATGTATTTGAAGTTATAAAATCGTCAAGATTCCTGCCCGAAAACTTGCTGAAAGCCATTGACCCAGCAATTGAGAGAAATGCATTTTTTGCCCATCCAGAAAACTTACTTTTGAGTATGATAGTAGATAAAAGGGATGGTATAAGAGAGTTAGGTTTCAGAAGAATTATAAAGACAAGAAACTTAGCTTCTAAATGAATGTCAATCAGGAGTTTTCAACCACCCAAAATCAATTTCCTAGCTACATGTACAGATAACATCGAAATGATTCACTGGAACACTATTACACTTTCACCACCACCTTTGCCGCGAAGAGTCAGCGATCAAGAGATTTGGTTTAAGGTCCAATCAGGTGGAACAGCTGCTGAGTGGAACTTTGACCAATTTCCATGTCACACCCAAGCAGTAGAACGATGCGTGAAACCAAGGCGTCGCAAAAAGTCGTCGGCTCCAATTCCAGAGATGGTTTTATAAGAACTACACTTTTCTCAAGATCTTCAATGCCTAATTTTTCAAGTAAATCTTATTCCAAACTACCAAAAGAAAGTAAAGACAAGTTAAAGACTGTATTTCATTACAAAATGAAATTTTACACAATCAGGAAAATTATTTTTGTTTCAACGGAAATTTGTCAATTTAAAAAAATGTTTTTTTTAATGTAATACGCTACTAGTAAATTGTAAAATGTATTATTTTTTTCATTTATTTATCATTTCTATACTTTTTCTAATAAAATTTGTCTATAGCTACTTGTTTTAGAAGTTATTTGATTTATTTACTACATTTAATAGAAAAATGATAAAAATCGTATATTTTCTCAAATTTGAGGGCCGATGTGCTACCGCCAGACGTAAAAAGTTATTTATTTAGTTTTTTGCATTTTATTAAGCTACCCTAGAGGCAAGTTTTCCGTAGTTTAACAAATCAAAAAACAAAAAAAATTCGGCCCACCCTAGTGGACAGCAGGTCGGTGAGTGGTGCAGTGATGACTACAAAGTCTTGGATGTGTTCCTGGAGCCAGTTTATTAGCCCAGAGAATTTCCAGAGCTGCTTGCGCATATGTCTTGGTGGGTACTCGTCAATCAACAACAGTTCGGCATTGGGTTTGTTGCCTTCTTCGTCGACATGCTCCAGGAAGTCGAAATTGGTCTTTCCGAGGTGGCATTCTGCAGTCGTGCATGTGAGACCATTGATGGCCAACCTCTCAAGCACAAGTGACATGTGATGTAGGTGCTCCTCCCAACTTGCTGACGATATCACCACATCGTCCAGGTAGGCGAGTGTGGACTCGCCGATGAGGCCGTCCAGTACTCGCACCATCATCTCCTGGAAAGTGGCCGGTGCACACTTCAGTCCAAACAGCGCACTTGCCAATAGCTATTCTTGAGGTGAAGAGATAACATGATCTTGGCTTGCCCTAGGGAACTGAGAGCATCTTTGACACTGATTTACGGCAGTTATGCACTACATGTCGCTTGGTTCACCTGTCGAAAGTCTACACAAAACCTCCACATGCCATCTTTTTTGGTTTCAGTGTTTCAGCAAAGTTGAGTTCAATGTTTGTTGGCTCAATAACACAGTCATTCAACATCTCGTGAATTTGTTGTTTTATGATATTTGCTTGATGTGGTAAATAACTGCGTAGTGGAGTTTATATATGCCATTCTTGCACTAGGGGGATCGCATGCTCTGCTACTGTGGTCAGGCGAAGTGAGTTGTGTGCAGCAAACACGCTCCAGCGTTCGTCGAGGAGTCGCTGAAAAACTACCTGATGTTCGGGCAGAACACTGTTGTCACTTTCTGTCAATGAGGCGGCCGGGGCTATCAGCTGGTTGCCGGTCGAGGTTGTATACAGTACGTCTTTTCTTAAGGCCGAAATGGATATGACGAGCCGCGGGCTCCACAACGATGTTTTGTTCCATGAGCCATGGCACACCAAGGATGTCATCCTCCGTAGTGTCCGGTGTGAATTGCAGTTGTTTTTGTCTCAAGGCTACGAATCTGAAGGGTCACTGTTGCTTGCCCTAGTGTGGTGCTGGTGAGCTTGTTAATTGCCAAACGAATTACTTGAGCAGATGGAATAATGTCTGTTGGATTCACAACGTAGGTTGCACAAAATTATGTGAAGCTGCAGTGTGTATTAATGCGTGGCAATGACGACAGTTAATGAACACCAAAATATAGATGAACTGTGAATGACCTGGTTATGAAAAGCTTGTTGCGGTGTCAAGTTGGTAACATTTTTTCGAGACTGGGCCTTCAGGAATGTCTGGGCCCTTCACACCTGCTTTCTGTTTCCCGAATTGTTGCCTGCATGGTTGTTTGTTTGCTTGGGTGTGGATTGTTAGGGAATGCACTATCCAATGGTTACTTTCACTATAATGACATGGAGTTGGCAGTGCGTGGCTTCTATCCCACTTCACGTTTTTGTTTAGTGCACTGTCCATTGCACTATTGTTATGTTGTCACGTCCACCAGTAATTTTGGTTGAATTATTTCCTGTAATGGAATTTTTGTCTCGTTGCTGACCGAAAGAGTTTGTTTTGGCATTATTTTGCACAGTGTCCTGACCCTTCACAATGTCCTAACGTTGCTTGTGGCTCATTGTGTGGCACTCTGGTCCTGTTCGCAGCTGGCATGGATTTCGTGCCAGGATTATCGTGGCACATGTGAATTTCATCTAGGCTGTTGTTGAGTAGTGGTACCAATGAGGCATGGTACTCTGGATGCACTGTTTCTGCGGCTACTTCGAGCACTTCATGCTCGAGCAGGTGTGGGTGGAAATGTCTGATAAGAAGTATTTTCCTTGTGATGAATGTGGTAAATTTCTCTGTCGGCTGCTGCTCCTCCAATGTTAGCTTGCCTTATACTTTCAGCTATGCGAATGCCCCTCCAAAGTGGCACTGGAAAGCATGGAGAAACTCCTCCCACTGTAGGACATAGTGATTAATGGATTGCCATGCAGAACAAGCTTCTCCGGAGAGTTGTGCTCTAATTCAGCTAGGCCACTCTTCTACGCACATCCAATAGCATTGCAGGCGTGATATGCAGTCACTCAGGAATGCTGATGGGTCCTCTGTAAGTGAGCCTGCGACTGGAACTGTGAGGGTGTGGTAGCATTGATTGTTGGTCCTGTTGCAATAGTTGGGGTGGTTGCAGTGGTTAGGTGTTGCCTTCCGTTGCTTTGTGGCCACGTGCTCGCAACTGGCGAAACATTGTTGTGGGTAGGTAATTGCATCACCGCGTTTGGTTGCAGAAATTGGGGTGGGTGGATTGGTAACACTGGAATAAGCTGTTGTGAAAAAGCAGGCATGGGAAAGTAGGTGGCCAGTGGCTGTATGCAAGGGGCGAATGGTAGGAGAGTGAGAGGTGCTGAAGTCAAGGCCAGCTGGCAGAGAAAGGAATGAGTGAGCAGCGTGGTTTTGTTTACATCTGCTATGTGTGCGCTGTTTACATGTAACAGTTGTATTGTGTTTGCCACTGCTGTGAATTGGCCATCTTGTACTGTCGGTCTCTCTCCATGTTCCCAACATTGCCTGTGTACTTGCACTGCACACCCACTGCACTTTATTAAGTTTGTGTTTTCACCCCCTTTGCACATTGGTCGGTGACATTGTGTAGGATGACAGTCTGGACCAGTTAACAAGTCCTAGGATGCTGTGGAAGTGTTCTACTGATTTGCAAGGTGAAACCATTGTTGACACTGAAAATCTTTCCCGCTGACAATAGCGACTTTGATCGCAGAAGGCAGACTGTGTGGTATTTTTGTGTACACAAACTGCATGTCAAGGTAGGAATACCTTGCCCTGTACACACTTAACTTGCACACATAATTTGGTCGAAATAGTAGTTATGGAAATTTTGTTTTGTGTTGGCTGAAAGTTCTGGTTCACAATTTGTTTTAATTTTATTTTGTGACATATTGTAGCTGTCTTTTGTTTCGCAGTTCGCGACATGGTTGTTTGTGGGGCTGGTTTTTCGAGCACATTTGCAGTAGTGTGTTCCCAGTTCATATTTCGCCACTACGTCCTGTGGGATGGAGTGGAAACACTGCCAACACAGAGGCGTCAGGACACCTCCGTGTGTTAGGCCAGCCATTGTTGACGGTCGCGGTGCGGCAGCCGAACACAGTGGTGGGGGTCAATGCCACTGCCAGTCCATAGCGGCTGTCCTTGCACCCGCATGGAGGGGTGTACTGGCCACCGGTGTATGGGTGTTGCTGCCTGCGCACACATCCCTCTGCGCCTATCGATATCTTCCAGCTGGTGTTTTGGTGCTTAAGCATGGAGGGGACGAGTGCATGTGCACCTGCCCGCTCTTAATGCATAGTTCATGGTGCAGGAGGGGGAGGGGCGGTGATACCTCTCTGTCCCAGTATGGCCGACTTACAGTCCTTACCCTGCACTATTGATGCAATGGTGGATGCGAAGCTGGTTTTGGCTCTCTTTTTCTCCCCTGTGCTAGGTCATCTCTGGTCATTGTTCTGGCATCGGGTTGGTGTCAGATCATCGTCCCATGTTGTTCGTGTTGCTTCTAAGGTGCAGTCTTGATGTCAAGGGTGAAGGGGGGATGGATAGGAGAAGTGTTGAGTGGAGTGGAATTTTGTGGTGAATTTAGGGAGTTTCTGGGCCAAATTTTCTTGAGAAGGAGAATGAGGGAAGTGTATTTCCTACCGAAGGGCGCCAATTAATGCCGATGCTGGAGCTGTGAAGGGAGTGATTGTTGGAAAGGGTTACCCAACTAGGTGCCAGCCACTGTCTGCAGGCTGTGTCAAAGGTTAAATTGTTGGTACTCTCAGGGTCGTGCGGCCGACTATATGCTGTTCCCTCGGTGGTTATATTTTTGAAATCACCCAATGGAACTGTTGAAGGTAGACCTCATACCTAGTACTTAAGTCTGGATGAAGTGGGCCTATAAAGGCTGACCCCACATGCCTTAAAAAGTAATGAGTACGAAATGAAGTAAACTAGCCATAACATGTTTGGTAGTGGATTGTAGGGGACCTGTACCCCGAAATGCCTCGTAGGCAGTGCTCGTAATGAAACTCACATAGTTGGAAAACTAATGTATATTTATCCTCGCACGGTTTACATTAACTCACTACAGGGTGAAACTAATGCTGACTCGGGCTGCGTGCCTGCCATATGGGCTAAACTGTAAAAAAAAATGCAAGTGTTAAGTAAAGAAATTATGTGGACATTAAGATTCCCCAGGTGATGCTAATCCTGGGGAAGAAGGAGTGGGATCTCTGCGTGCGAAAATAAAAAGGTTACGGAAAGCTAAATGAGTATTGCAAATTACATGATTGGTGCGAAAATGTGAATGCGCCTTTGGAGCACGATGCAATGCATTGCCGACCCNTGAGTATTGCAAATTACATGATTGGTGCGAAAATGTGAATGCGCCTTTGGAGCACGATGCAATGCATTGCCGACCCCTCTCACTGCTGGACAATGACTAACTCATGGCGGGCGGGCACAGCCCCAGCTTGGTGGCAAACTGCATGCCAGANCCCTCTCACTGCTGGACAATGACTAACTCATGGCGGGCGGGCACAGCCCCAGCTTGGTGGCAAACTGCATGCCAGAACTCTCTTCGTGCTACATGAACAACAAATCAACCTCATAAGATGACTTAACCCTTGCAATAAAATATATTGAGAAATTAAGAATACAATAGACACACAGAACACTTGCAATAACAATCGGATGGTGGGATGAAATGAGGGGGACATCATGAGGTGAACACATGGAACTTGCACTGATATTAAGAGGAATTAAAAGAACTGTGGGGCGTCCCTCGCGTTTTAAACACATCTCTGCATCTCTTTTCAAATAATCATAATTCCACTTTTAATTTTCCTTGCTACTTTGATGGTAGTAACCCTAACGTACCACCCTTTTCGAAGAGTTGGGGAGGGGGATTATTGTGACACTGCTTTGCCTGGACTTGTACTGCACTACACTGAACTTGCATGAGGGTGTCGTGGACTCTTGCATGCCATGCATGTTGATGCGATGATGTGGGGCGCACAGAATGGTAGACGGTCTAGAGACCAGGTGACACTGCATCATCGGGAGAGCTGCTGGCTGTTATGCGAGTTGCTCCGACATTCCCTCTAATTGTTGACCCACCTCCTGATGGTGAATAGGGCTGTTGGCAGTTACCGAATCTTAGGCGCAACTGCGTCTTGAGGTCTTGGTTTCGATGCTCAGTCGGGTTGGACTATGTGTGGTAGATAGCCATTGTGTGGTTTACCACTCCCCTCTTCATACATAGTCCACACTACTGCCTGCCTGCAAACTGCATGCCATTTTCCATGATGAGAACTCTAGGATAACCCCAACGGGGATAAAACTTCCTCCAGTACATGGGCTATGTTGTGTTATAGTGTACTGGAGATTGGGTAGGCCTCTATCCTCCTTGAAAAGGAGTCGCTCACTATTAGTATAGTTCATTTCATATAAGACAGCCACATTCTGACAGTCATNCTATCCTCCTTGAAAAGGAGTCGCTCACTATTAGTATAGTTCATTTCATATAAGACAGCCACATTCTGACAGTCAATGAGTGGCAACGTGAAGTATTCAAAACAAACAACTTACCATTTACAAAATCCTGTATCAACTGATGCCCGAACAAACAGAAATTAATATTACATTGGCTATTCTGAGAGCAGTGCTGACGCACATCAGAAAAGCAAAAAATATGCGGATAAGAAAGAGTTCGTAGTTTAATTANTGAGTGGCAACGTGAAGTATTCAAAACAAACAACTTACCATTTACAAAATCCTGTATCAACTGATGCCCGAACAAACAGAAATTAATATTACATTAGCTATTCTGAGAGCAGTGCTGACGCACATCAGAAAAGCAAAAAATATGCGGATAAGAAAGAGTTCGTAGTTTAATTAATACATTTTATTTTACGTGGTCAAAAACAGCAGTTTTTAGTTTTAGAAACGAAACTTCGTGATAAAATAGTAATGTATAGGTGTTCAAAATGAGATGCACAATAAAACGATCCGTATCGAAATGTAACGAAAAAATCGAAACCTTTTCCATGATTCCAGACTCTCCAAACATGTGCTAGCATATTTTGAGGTACAGGTGTGCCATCTGTTACAACATGCCATTCCATGCTATCTGTTATCCATATCCCAAACTACACCCAGAAACATATTATAGTTTTGTGGTTTAAAATAACATATTTACGCGCATATACAAATGGTTTTATTTTCCCGCGAGCTATGTATAATTTTTAAAGTAACATATATTTCCTGTACAGCGTTTACGAACGACCCTACACACGTCCACCAAGCTCTGTTTACGAATGCAGCACCACCCAAGCAGTTCACCAATTGCCACACGTAGCAGCACCTCCTGTGCGTGCTGACTCGCCACATCAAAGCCTATACTTGACACACCAGTTGTTGGCGAATGGATACATAAACGAAAAGGCGATTGTCAACTGTCAAGAATGTGGCCTTCTTATATGGTACACAGTATTATGAAGTGCTTGCCTGCAGTCGTACGGAGAAAGGACCCATCAAGTCAAGCGAGATTGTCTCAAAATGCTCAGCTGGAACTCATTGCCGCTGTTGTGTCATGCATTGCCGCTGTTGTGTCATGCTGTCGGTACAGCAGATTTTGAAGTGGTTATATGGGACACGGACATCACAGGCAGTTCCTCGTGCCTTAATGTTCCTGGGTGACCTGTGAACTGGACGACATTCACATATGTAACACCAGCAGCCATGTGTCGTTTGGTATGTACACACACCATGGCACTTCTGGTCGGCAGATATGGGTTTTTAAGCATGTATCTTGCACTCGCCAACATCCCCTCTCGTGTTTGTGTTCCATCAGCAGGTGGTGTGTTTCAGGGTACTGTTGTTGGGCCCCCTCTGCCTGCGCTCGTAGTTGGATTCCCATTTGTACCTCTATCGCATTGCAGGGCGCTGCGACCTCGCCAGGCGTTCGTTGATTGGCTGATGTATGAGGAAGTAGGATATCTTACTCATTCTGGACTACTGCTACAGTTTCACCAGGTGAGCATGGCAGTTTATCGGCTAGCTGATTTTCGGTGTCGGGGATGTGTTTTATTTCACAATTGTACAATTGGAGTAACAACACTCAGAATGCTAGCTTGCTGTGGTACTCTCTCATCGAGTGCAGTCACACCAGGTAGCGGTTGTCTGTCCGTAGCATAAAACACTGATACTCTAGGTATGCTTGGTACCTTTTCACGGCCCATGCTATGGTCAGGCACTCGCACTCTTTTACATCGTACAGATGTTCCATCGGTTCAAATTGTGCACTGTTGAAGTATATTATTTGCAGCTCCTTGTGATACCCGAGTTGGAACAAGATGGCTCCTAAGCTCTTTTCATTTGCATTTGTCTGCAAATATAGATGTCTCCTCGGGTTATGGCATGCTAGTGTGGTGTATTCGTGGAAACATCTATTCAGTTCTGCAAAGCAAGCATCATGGTCTGCTGTCCACTGGCATTTCTGGTTTGGGGATAGCATATCCGCCAGTGGCGCTGTGACAACTGCGAAGTAGCAGATCTATTCCCTCAGCCTGAATTTGTTTCTTAATGATTACACACTGGTGTGATTGGTATGTGGGCGGAGTAGCATAGATGGGTCGCTCATGTTTTAATGGTATTTTTGCTCTGATTCTGTTGTGCTGCAAAAACACCGCACCTTTTGTGAAGTAGGCATTGCACTGCATCACGAAACTCCGGTAATACTGCATAATTTAAGTCGTCCAGCTGTACTTCCAGTGCACAGTGGGCCGTGATTCGAGATTGTGCAGAGTATGTCCTTATTTTTGTCCATAATGGATTAGGCATGCAGCTGGCTCTACGATCGTGTTCCGCTACATGAGCCAGGGAATGCCTATGATTGCATCTTCGTGCAGGTCAGTTGACACGAGGTTCATTGTGGTGGTGTCAACATCACATATCGATATAGTTATTATTGCCTCCCCCAGCGACTCCCTCATGTGCTGCTGTGTAGCAAGCTGTAGTACCTGAGTTGACTGTTGTAAGCTGTGTATATCTACGAAACTGATGTGCACAAAGAAGTGTGAAGCTGCTGTATCGATCAATGTGTGGCATAGTTGGATATTTCGGATTACTGGTATGCGAATCATCTGGTAACTGCCCTTGGTGATCTGTTGAAGCAGTATTTGTTGCAGTGTATGTTGTGGCATGCTGTCAGTAACCTGGGGCAGTGAGTGTCCAGTTCTCCTAACTCAATGGGCCATTTCCTGCTGGTTATTAATTAAAGGTTTTTGCAACTGAGCACTGCATGTTACAGTTTGGACACTCGTGCCAGGGGAACTGCTGCCTTTCGCAGTTTCCGACATGAATATGGGGGCATCCCCTTTCAGTTCAGCCCCTCGCACTGGCCTCTTCCGGGTGGTTGGGCCAGCAGGTGTGGGAGTAGATGCAGGGTCCTTGCAGACTGGT
Source organism: Clitarchus hookeri (assembly GCA_002778355.1). Classification (NCBI taxonomy): domain Eukaryota; kingdom Metazoa; phylum Arthropoda; class Insecta; order Phasmatodea; family Phasmatidae; genus Clitarchus; species Clitarchus hookeri. The sequence goes on from NQII01000472.1 coordinate 732,171, forward strand.
GGGGTTGATGACATGGTCGTGTCATATTCGGTTGCGTGGTTCTGCTGCCCCGGTCCGCATCCCGTACACAGTGCGAGTAGAACACATCCTGTTCACGGCATAAGGGTTCTGTGTCCCTAGCGATCTGGTCTAGCAGTGCAGCTGACTGCGTGAAATCCTCAATGCTCGTATGGATTTTTTCCTGCCACAAGGTGACAGCTACTACTTATAATACCTTAGTCTCTGTCATTTATGGGTGAAAATGCTTAATAAGGTTTATTTTACACATTGCAAATGCAGTTAACGTTTCTCCTGCCTGCTGGGTTTCTTATCTCTGTGTAGCTCTGCACTTGCAATGGTGAATAAGAGTTTACAAAACTGCATTGGATACCATTCCCAAACTGGCCCTACTGCATGCCACAGTGGTTCACTGTGCACCATTATAAATGCACATCTCCTATCAATTGATTTCACATAAAATTGTGCCACTCTTATCCACACACATCATAATTGGTTAACCATATTATGCAGTCTCAGGAATGCCTGTGGGTCCTCAGTGGGCAGCCTCGAGAATGTGTGCAGCAACTGGAACCATGCTGGTGTGCTGCTCTGGTCAGCCACAGTCGGCTGTGCTGCAGAGGTTTGCTGGTTGGTAGGCCTGGGGATTTTCATCGACCCAGGCAGTGTGGTTTTTGTGGTTGTGTGCAGCTGTGGCCACATGAAGTCAGTTGGTGCCAGTAGTTTTTGGGGTGATTCCCATTGTGTTGGTGTATGTGGAAGTGTGTTGTAATTCGCTAATAGGCTGGCATAGTGTCCGATAGTCCTTGTATCTGTGACTGATGGACTTGGCACTCAGCTGTGGTGATGGGATGTGCTGCGCAGAGCATTCGATGCTAGTTACGACATTTATAATGTCCTGCACCGTCGCGCACTGCCAGTGTGTGATACACCCACAGATTTCGCATGCCACTGTCTGTGTACTCGCCTGCCTACACTGGTGTTTATGGCAGCAGCAACGAGGGGGTAACACTTCTCATGTGAGAAGATATGCGGGTGATGTTTGCACTGGTATTAATGTTTGGGTGTAGTTGCTTCACAGAACAGTTGTTGTGTGCTTGTTCCCGGTAAGCTACTCAGTGCAATAAATTTTGGTGCAATTTACACACTGAATAGTCCTCGTACCGGTACCTTCACGTTAGCGCTGTCTCGCACAATGTTGTTTCTGAAAATTTTGCGACATTGGTCCGAGAAATAGTTTTGCTTGAGTTTGGTGGTGACAGTGCACACATGGCTGCCAGTTACAGGGCCGACAGTGCCTGGAATGCTTCTGGTCCACTGCAGTCGATGCACGGAGGTGCCTGCTTGCCCGCTGAGGAACAACTCCACGTGTGTCCGACATATACGCGGTTGGTCTGGCAGATGTCATCCTCGAGATGTCTCGCATTGTTGTGCTCACTGTATGGGCACTGTGTGTCGCAGAACATGTTGGCCACAATGAGGTACTGCGCGCACTTTAGGCAGAGTGTTTTTGATCGTCCAATTGTGGTGCACAAATTCATATTGGACTTTCCCTTGTTCTCATGGGCCACATGGTTTGGAGTGCAGGCTGTAATCGTGACAGATGATTACGCTGTGGTCACTGTCCGCATCTCTACGCGCCCCCATTGAGGGACCAGTTTGGCTGGTGGAGGTGGCTGTGACTATGCTCGCGTGCGTGCAGCTGTATGGTCTGTCTGTCATCTGCACCTGTTGTAATGTGGGAGGGGGTTGTCGCATGGCTGTCTGCCTTGTCCCGTGTCCCACAATGGCAGTGTTCGTGCAGGTTCTTCGTCCAACACTCGCTGATCTCCCAAAATGGTGGAAATGTTCGAAAATTAATGTGGAAAGTTAGGTGTTCCGAAATTTTATTTACTTAATTTAAGGCTTTTCCGACTCACGTACTCCGGCCTGGCAGAGTACATTACATGAAGACATCAATGATAAAATTTACCCTCAGAAAGGAGATGCCATGGGATGTAAAAACCTTGAAAAGAAAATTACACGGAGTGACAAAGCTACTCTTGAGCATTGTGAGACATAAGACAAATGTATAAAATTAGGACAAGTGACACATTTACACTGAAACATCGTGGGACATAAAACACACGTAGATTGATCCTGGTTAATACACTTCTGTACATGTTGAAATTTTTGCCTTGTTTTTGATGGGAAAATAGCTTCACAAGTTAGGCAAGTCAATTTGATAGGGCAAAATGTCTTATAATAGCCCCACAAGTCAGGGAAGCCATATTGATGCGATGATGTTCCAGAGATGAGGTGATTGTTCCCACTTACCTTGATTTGGATTGTTTGTATGATTGTATTGCTTGGCGCCAAAACTCAGAGCATGAGCTAATTGATGGTTGTTCAGTAGATACTCGAGTTCGCATGCTCACCCCACATTGAAGAATGCAAAAGAGACTATAATTTTTGTTTTCAATGACCTAATGATTCACTACACACCTTCACACAATTAATGATTGATTATGAATAGGCGATGAATTTATATATATCGGAGAAGGTCCTGTTTGTAGTGTTAGTTAGCAAATTTTCACCTCGTTCTCTGGCATATGTTGTACAAGGAAAGTAACACACGTATGAGCTACACTCATTTTCTGACCGATTCAGAGATTGTCTTTGAACGTATGGAAAATGTGACTTCCTTGCGAGTCCACACCATTCAGTATATTCGCTCGATGGCAGCCGCCATTGGATCAACAGAACTTTGCACTCCTCAAAATGTAAGTGCTGTTTCTCTCAATTACAAGAAAAGGTGTTCTTGCAATCTCTCTATTCTGTTCCACGTTTGTCCACCTCCGAGCCTGAACATATCTCAACATGTTTTATTGCGATGCATATGTTACACGAACTCCAGTTTGTGTCAGAAAGCATATGTGGTCACTTCTATTGAAATGTACAGGTCTGGTGTTAGATTTTTAACGTTCGTAATCAAAGTCCATCGATGTCACACTGCAGCTTAGTACTGTGTATGGCCATGTGCTTTGTGCAGGTCCCTAACACACTGTGACATGCTTTTAATCAATGTGTTGAAGTAATCTTCTGGAAGAACGTCCCATTACATCTGGGCAGCTCTTATGAGCAGTGGCGGTTCTTGCTATAGGGCTGCAGCCTCCCCTGAATTATTTGACAATTACAGTAAACAATTTTTTATGTATCGGCTCTCAATTTAAAAGAAAACTTATTATGATTGCTTCGAGCTTTCTACTCTGCCGATGACCTTAGGCCGATCCTTTCGACTGAGTAAAACGTGTTTATGCAGCTTGTACAGTGCTAGGCCTTGCAGCGTGTCTGGGCTGCAGTGAAGGCCGCCCTTCCGGCCTCGCTAGCGAATGTACACACCAGTGGTAGGGGTGTGGAAGGCAGCCCTTTCGGCCTCGCTAGCGAATGCACACACCGGTGGTAGGGATGTGGAAGGCAGCTAACAGGGAAAAGGAGCTGTCTCGCCCTTCATGTGCAGGTGGGCTACAAGACTGCTAGCCCTTACAGGCTGTCGTGGGATGAGCAACTGGTACACATTTATATTGCTTTGCTGTTGTCAAGCTGGTGATTACTTCAGGTTTGAAGTGAAGCATTTAGAAGTTATTTTCCCTACATTTGAATTTTAATTAACATGAACAGAATAAACGTGCTGGGTTTGCAAGGTAATTCATTTTCTCAATTATCACTAGAGGAAAAAAATGAAATTAAAAACAAATTACTCTCTGCAGAAGGTAAGTTTTTTTTAGTATAATGCAATAAGTTGAGCTGTTGCCAGCATNGTAATTCATTTTCTCAATTATCACTAGAGGAAAAAAATTAAATTAAAAACAAATTACTCTCTGCAGAAGGTAAGTTTTTTTTAGTATAATGCAATAAGTTGAGCTGTTGCCAGCATCGATTTAATAAAGCTGTGAGAAGGAAGATGATAACCCTTCAAGTTATTTGCAAATTTCATGTATGTCCAAAAATATTTACTATAATATTCACAGCTTTATTTAGTAACTTATGCACCGGAAAATATAGGCGACTGTGCTAAAATTTGATACACTGTAATTACATTAATACAAAACCTTACATATTTACAATTTTGTCATTTCCATGCGATTATTAAATTTCCCAGCAGTAATTTGCCCCATTTAGTAAATAAAAACCGTGAACTTATTATGCTTATTAAATTTTTACTATCGATTTTATTAAGAACTTTTTTACCCACTTGCAATATTGTTATCAGTTTGTTTTGTATCATAAGCAGTGCTCTGTAGGTTGTTAAATTTCTAGAATTATTGGAATGAGTACAATTTTTTCAAATAAATCCAGGTTTCCTTTTCAACAGCTTACAGACATGTTCGATGTATTTTTTGTATGACATTCTTTATAATTTTTCAGAATCTCGTTTGATTAGGCCTATGTAAAGCCTGTGCTACAGTCACAGTAAGAAATAACAGTAGACACTTATATACGACACATGCTACAACTTAATGTACGGCGTATATAGGCCGCCTGCTCAAAGTAAGCAGCAGGCTTAATCTGTTCAAAACCAATGCTAGTTTGCTTCGTGCGGAAACCATATTTGCATATTTTCATTTGTACCACCGACGCGTGTTAATGCTTCTGTGCATCGATGCAGAAGTGAAGCAAATGTGCGCGATCCTTGGAGGCCGTGCAAAGTCGATGGATCGTTTCCGTTTCTTGTCTTGCTGTTGTTATAAATTATATCTGTGTGGTTTTTAGATGACCTTAGAATAATTATGCAATTCAAAACATCGCTCACATATGTTTTGTTCGTTAAAATGAATGCCAGTGTTTTTGTTATGTAATTTTAAAAGATACAAGTGGGTTACATAACCTATCGTCGGTAGTTGACGAAATGGGATAGTAACCCATTCTCATTTTCCATGAAGTGTTTTCGAATACTTTTTCATGTAATCTAAGAAATAGGTTATGATGAGTGCCAACTGTTGGCTCGAAGAAAACAAAGGCAGCAGGTTATTGAGATGTGATTGCACTGCTAGGTTCAGTCATGTTTCGTAATAAGACAACATTATGCACAAAACATTATATAGTTGTTTTGTCATAGTGTAGTGTGTGTGAGAATATAATATCGACATATTGAAGCCTAAAACATATCATGAAAACAAATGCTAAACTATTTAAAAATAAAAATGTGGAATCGTTTAAAGTGCAGTGGTACAGTATTTTAAGTTTCAGATTTGTTTCCCATTATATGAACGACACATCAATAATGTGTACTCTTGTGATCAGTTGCACCTCTGCAGTCTCTTGCACCACCTAGCCGACACCAGACCGAAGTGAACACTCGGTCGTGAGTACGTCAGTATGGATCGGCGAGAACAGAACACATCCATCTCGTCATGTACTATGTGGCTCAAGTGAACGTCTTGCTTTATTTACCTCAAGAGGTAACTCTTTTGGGGGGGGAGGAATAATAAACGGCCCAACACTGTGTCACCCCGAAAGCCATAGCCATCAGGCACCCCTGTAATCGGAGGGAACATCGGTGCAGCTCGCGCCATGAAGCCAGAGTCCTTCCCACCTGCGTGATGTCGACCGTCCTGCTGGCTGGAATAACAGCGGTATGTGATCCCAAATGCGGTTAAACCTTGGTGAATAACATCCCGAAGCAATACAAAATGCCAGAAATGCCGAAGCCAAATAAATGTTATTAATTTCTTTATTAAAACCTTAAACAAGCGTGGTTACCTTTGCCCCTTTTCATGGTTTAAATAGGTAATTATATCTTCACAGCAGACTGCCTATCAAGGCCTTACAGATTTTACTTCATGTTTCCAGTGCTGTGACATCCACTGTGATATCAGTCGCAAACATATTAACACTTAATATATATTCACAGGGATGTCACCAACATGTTGTTCACCATAAAATTGTATTTTGTAGCATATTAATTAACATTAAGAAGGTTCATGTTATTTTTCACGTAGTTTTTGCCCCGGCTTCGGCCAACATTAGCGGAAGCCGACGCCGTGATTTTAGTCTGACTTCAGCACTCATCCCAGCGAGCAGCAGAGGAGTTTCGCTCTGCGCGGACCCTTTGCACATTCATTGTAGGCTGCAATCACTTTCAATTCAATAGCATTTTCATGTGCCGCAGGGAGGACCGTCCTTCCTGTCATCTTTAACAGGACTTATCGTGTACTGCGTAACTGCACCTAATTATCATGGCTTAGGCTCTTATTGAACAGCAATGGTCACCGGTAGACCACAGTGCCGGGTCCGGATACACTGATTACATATCATAAGTGCATATGTATCAAAGAAGTAATTAATCGTCTTGAATAACCACGAGTGTTTTATTATACTTTAGCCCTTGGGGTACTTCAGGCATTGCACCTTATTGCAGCAGTAACAAGTGTTAGTAAGGCATGTGAGGTGGTCTACAACCTCGCCAGCATAAAGAGTGAAAACACTAGGTATTTGCAGTTATTGGTAAGTTCATCATTCATAAGCACCACAGATCGATAGAGGACTCCAGGGTCCCACAGGCCAACGACCATCACTAACTCATACCTACTGAGTTATGGCTCTGGGCAATTTCACCAGTTATTGCCTTAACCTGGCAAACTGGGTAAGGCAGGAACCTACATTTACATCCCTGGAACCCCCTACACGTGTTGTGGCTTGCCTAACTTGTGGGGCTAAAACAAGCTTTCATATTGTACCAACCATCTTCCTAATGTCTATGGCTTTACCAACTAGCGGGGCTATTCAACAAGAATGGTAGAAGAACATATGAGTACAAGTGCGGCAAACCAGAACAGTGCATCGTGTTATGTCCCCGATGTCCCAGTATAATTCGTTTTCCTTTGCTGACGTCTCACAGCATTATAGTGTACGTTGTCCCCTTTAATCACATACCAGTATGTTCCAGTGTACTCTGTTTTTTAATTTTCATGCCAAGAAAATCAAAATCCTCGTCCTATGCGTGTAAATCACTTTTGAGAGTAATTTTTGTCTTTATGGCAGCATACATTTTTATTGTGTTTTAATGATGCAATTTATAAGGTAAATTTATGTATTAAAGGTACATTTATGTGTAAAACACTTTGCCAAAAATACATGTGTGCAAAAGCCTTCAGCAAGAATTTATTCAAATCTATCTCGGACCTGAAAACAACAGAATTTATGTTTCGGACATTAATGCAGGACAAGCCAGAAAAACAGGCGCTAACCCCTCCCTCATTCCAACACGGGCAGGTGGCATGACGAACCACCACCCGGGTGCGCGCGAGCGAGTGTGGTCACCCCCACCCCAGGCTGTAATGTTATGCTCCCCTATATGCAGGTGCGAAGGGAGGCAGGTCAACAATCATGGCGACCACAGCCATCACCATGGCAGACTGCACCGAACCACATGGCCAAGCTGGACCTCGGGAGATGGCATATGAACTGGTGTACCAGTAATGGGAAAAATGCAATATTATGTTTGAAGTGTGTTTGGCCCTTGCTCGTGTCCAAAGTGCCCCTGTCGTGAACCATTTAATGCGATGCGTCTCGAAGACATCATTCTCTGGAATAACTAAGAATGTGGGGGGTGGGGCAGGTCTGGAGCAGTACCTCTAGCTTCCAGAGGGTGCAATTGTTCTCAGACTGTACCAGACTACGAGCGGTCCAGGCACCATTAGCCCTGCCATAAGTCGTGTGTGCAAGTGTGCACCCCCTCCACAAACTAAACTTTTATTGCACACAACCTTGCAAAATTTTCAAAGTATATGGTGTGCAAAACAAATCACATGTACAGGCGTCAGAGATGGGACAATTCTGTGTGTAAACTGCACCAAAATTTACCACATCGAGTGCCTTACCGGAAGTGACAAGCAACAGCTGACCGAAATGGAAACATTTTGTGTGTAAGTGTACAGAAACAATCTGTGACATGTGCATCTTCTGACTTTATCATGGGGGAAGTGTTGTCACTAGGCCATAGTCACCAGGGCCTGTGCAAACAAGGTAATTCAGAAACAGTGGCATGTGAGAACTGTGGAAGAATCACTCATTAGCAGTGCGCGACAGCTCAGGACATGTTGAATGTAGCAGCTGGCAAATTTCGATGCATGCAGTACACATAGGCATCACAGCTGACAGTGCCATGCACACCAGCTGCGTGCACGGATGTGGCCAATCACTATAGCAGCGCATTGGCACATTCCATGGGCCTACCAACATCTCCAGCACCTTGGGTAGTGCAACCTGCACCGACTACACCAACTTGCTTTGTGTGGCCTGAGCTGCAATAAACAGCCGCAACCGCACCAACAACAGCAGCGGAAACGAGCAATACTCCAGCCTGCTTTCAGTTCTTTCCCACTTCTTCAAGGCTGCTCATCAAGGACCCACAGGTATTCCTGAGAGACTGCACAGAATGTTTACCCAGGTATGGAGTGTGTGAACAAGAGTGGCCAAATTGTGTAGGAGGCCAACTTATGGGAGAGGCACATGTATGCTGGTGCACAGTAAACCGTAATGGTATGCAGTGGAGCAAGTTCTGAAATGGGTTTCAGTGTCACTTTGCCAATACTTATTCCTTCCTAGAAGTTTAAAGTCGCATTGTTCTTGAAACACAAAATGCTGATGCAAATTTTACAGCTTTTGTAATCAGGAAAATTAATTTGGTTTGGCATTTTCATCCACAAATGAGAGAAACAGATGTGCTAGAAGTAGTAGCAGCCACTGTGGGACAGGAAAATAGAATAAATTTAGCTCCGTTAATTCACAGCATCATTGAAGTCTTCATGCGATATGCAGTATTGCTAGACCAAAAAGCTAGGGAATGGGACATTCTGCGATGTGAGCAGGGTGGGTTTTTCCTACACCACACGTATGAGACAGAGCAGGGTAGCGAGTCCACACAATCGTCAACTGTTCGCAGCGCGACTGTGTCATCAACTACACCGACCTGCAAGTTCCCTGACCACCACGTAGCTGTGAATGCACTTGTGGGCTCAACTGTGCCATCGAGGCGACTGCGAAGGGCTACACCAGTAAGGGCGCCCTCTTTGCATGCAGATCTTTCAAATGGCAGCAGTTTCACTGGCATAGCAACTGCCCGAAGTGCAACACAAAGGAGGACCCATGAAAAAACAGTAAAGCCCCACCGACAGTAAATTGCTTGTTGGGTAGGAGAGCCAGATGCTCACTGCCCCTGGGTCACAGTCGAAAACTTAACACCGACACCTCAATAGATCCTGCTACAACAAATCACTAAAGGTAATCACCAAATGATGAGAATATCAGTCACTTTGAACAATAAGACATGTCTTGCCTTGTTCGACACAGCAGCATCACAGAACATTGTGCATGTCGGATTCGTCGACATCAGTAATCTTAAGGAGGCAACACGAGTACTATAACTTGCTACACTGCAGCACACTGGGGAAACCATGGGACAGACAACAATAACTATCCGAATATGCGATGTGGAGGCCACCATCGTGGCCCTTTTTTCAGCTGACCTACATGAGGATGCCATAATGGGTATTCCCTGGCTCACTGAGCAAAACACCTTTGTACAGCCAGTGGCACAGAATCTATTTTGGCCATAAAGAGCGACGAATTGTGTAAGACCTCGAACCTCAACCCACAAGTTGTGCACCCTATGTCCATCTGGATGAACTTGAACATGCAGTACCACCAGAATTTAACAGCACCATGCAAAGATTACTGCACGAGAGGCGCGGTGTATTTGCGGCAGCCAACCCATCATGATGCACCACAGTAGCTGAACACAAAATACCACTGGAACACGAGCAACCAAACTATGTTGCTCCGTGCAGTTACCAGCCACACTGTTGAATAATCATAAAATATCATATCAAATAAATGTTTGCTGAGGGTGTGATTGAACCCACCCACAGTCATTACAATAGTGCAATAACACTAGCACCAAATAAAGATAGGATGTGGCATTTTTGTGTAGTCTTTAAGCCCATCAACCTAATAATCAAACATGCACCACCACCATCCATAAGAGTCAAAAACGCATTACATACACTCGGCAAAGCAAAAAAAATTATGTCGCTGGAACTACACAGCAGGTACTGGCAAGTGCCAATCAAACCAGAGGATTGGCACAAAACGGCTCTTACCGCACCAGATGAGTGGAGATTTCGATTCTGTGCAATATCTTTCGGGTAGAAAAGTGCGCCAGCAACATTTCAGGCTATGATGGTCTTAGTACTCGATGGGTATAAAGGTGATGTTGCCTTGCATATTTGGATGACATAGTGGTGTGGTCAGAGACTAGGGAGGACCACTTCAAGCACCTGTTACTTGTTTTAGAAAGACTAGCAATAAACAAACTGATATGCTCCAACTGGAAGTGCCACATAGTGTATAAAATTTCCCAGACATCTGGTAGACGAAATTGGCAGCCGACCAATTCCCGAACAGCTGTAAATTATTAATAACTATGCTCTGCCACACACACATAAACAATTGGTGCAAATTATTTGTATTGGTAAACTGGCTGCATTATATATCGGTGACTTTGCCATAGTCGCAGCACCACTGACAGACATGCTTTCACCCAACCGGAAATACCAGTGGACAGCAGGCCACAACACATGTTTTGCGGAGCTGAAAGGCAGGTTCCGACAATGCGCCACACTAGCCTGCCACGATGTGAGTGAAAAAGGACTGGGAGCATATCTATTCCAACTCGGGGAGAATCAAGAACGGCATATAATAGAGTTCAGTAGTGCCAAATTCGGATCCACAGAACGCAGGTACCATTTGAATGAACATGAGTGCCTTTCAGTAGTGTTGGGCCTTCAAGAGGTACCGAGTCTACATAGAATACCAGTGCTTCACACTCCTGACAGACAATCGCTGTTTAGAATGACTTCTCTTTGTGAAGGAAGCACATAGCATATTGGCACGGTGGACATTGCTTCTCCAGTCGTATGATTTGAAGTCCAACGCATTCCAGTAGCAGAAAACCTGTTAACTGATGAACTGTCACACATGCCTGGCGAAATAGTAGTGGTGGATGAAGATGAGTGGGATGACATACAGCCCCCTACAACAGCCACCCACCGAACACGTAGTGAGGACGTTGTTAGCTGCAACAACATCGAGTCACTGGTGGGAGTCAAAGTCAGGCTGGACGAACTCCAGGCCCATGTGTTGTGTCCAGACACCCAATGCCACCTAGTGGAAATAGCACAAAGCAGTGTATAATGATAGCGAGTGGAAGTATGCATGGAAATCAGGCCACGCCAACTGGAAGTGCCATGGCATCTCTTTGTGCCTAAGGACACGCGCCAACATGCATCATGCATATGCCAGACAGTTTTCAGGTCATCCAGGAGCAGAACAAAAAACAAGAAATGTACAAACCCATTTTCACTAGCCAGGGCCCAAGCAGAAGAGGCACAGGTATGTACATGAGTGTGTGACATTTAACCACTTCATAAGCTGCTGTACAGATGTAGTGATGCAACAGCCACAAGTGCCAAACAAGCCATTCGAAACGATCTTATTAGACTTAATGGGCCCTAACCGCCGTACAACAGCTGGAAAATGCTTAATTTTAGTCCTAAGCTACTTGTTTTACAGGTGGACAGAAGCCTATCCAGTTTACAATGCGCATAAACATAACATCGCACTTGTCCTGGAGGCCGAGTACTACACCCACTGGGGTTACCCCAGAACACTACTCACAGACAACAGTACACAATTCACAGGGAGACAGTGGCATTACCTGTGTACTTTTTGGAGGGTAGTGCACCATACCACGACTGTTTGCCACCCATAGGCCAACCCAACAGTGCCGAAACTAGGACCTCAAGAGCCAATTGCACCTGCAGGTTGTCAAGAATAATGCAACCTGGGCCGATCATCTTCCAGCGGCCCTTTTCACCATCACATGGCACGTGATCTGGCTATGGGCCTATCCGCTGCCATAATCCTATAAGGCCGAGCACTACCGCTGCCTGAGGAGTTCGCCGGATGGCTATAAGAGAGTGCGGGCGAAGCAGAGTACAGCGTAGCCCAGCATCAGCACTGAGAGGCTGACTGCAGGCTGCCTGCAGGAAACAAGCCCACTATATAGAAATGTGGATGTCGTCAACCACGCGGCTACAACACAGATTAACACCCAGAGAGCTGGTGTATGTTCACAAGAATAAGCACTCAGCAGTGCGAAAAATTATTGTTTGTTATACGCTCCGAAGTGAAGCAGACCGGATGCAGTAATTATGGTGCTCGGAAACAGCACCTACTTGATAAAGGTAAGCAAAAGGAGGAGAGTCACCATACACTGTGATGATATCCGCTGGCCATAGAAGAGGCCATCTCCGAGACGCCTGGTGCCTCGATGCCTAACCAAGAGGGCATTTAAAACAATAATAGAGCAACAACACTAACTGCCCCAAGTGGCGAATCGGGCAAGCAAAGTCCCATGACTTGCCAGGGGGGGGGGGCTACTGCGACTATTTCCACCTGCGATGGCTAGAGTCTCGACTTCCACAAGGAATGCAGTGGAATCTCAGGAGCCGAGTGGAGAGTCGTCGCCACCAAACAACGACGACACAACAACCACCACAACACCTGCAGGCCCGACTGGGTCAAATTGTGGCTTCACGATGCCCCACATCATGATGCCCACCTCCGAAGAATCCGCCGATAGCAAGCCACCGAGGACACCTGTGGGCGGGATCTCCCCACAGGTAAGCTACCTGCCGAACTGTGCCGCGATGCCTTCGAGGCGTCACTCAGCCGCGGACACTGCATTGTGGGATTCCCGGCACAACAATGGGAGGAGTGTATCAGGTCTAGACAGCCTGATTGCAGAGCACCCTCCTCCCCCTTTCATTACCACAGACACATCGGCGCCCACATATCTGCTGCAGCAGTGATGATGCAGCAGAGGAAGGGAAATTCACCCCTCCTCACCACTCCAAGAGGCCATGCCGCCTGCACCGTCCGGCATGCACAGCCTGCCGAGGGACACCCCCCTTTCCCGCACGCATGCCGCTGCCCATCAACACTGCTGGGGTCATGCGTAGGCCTTACCAACTTAGGTTGTGTCACTGGATCTAGCCACCGAACACCTGTTGTGCCTGATGGCATGATAGGTCACCTGGGGGACTGCGTGGTCAAGTGATCACCGAAAACAGGGGCATTTGACTTGAGTCATGGGTCCATGTGTGCTCTCATGACCACACGCACCTCTGCAGTCACTTACACCACCTAGCCGACACCGGGCCGAAGTGAACACTCGGCCGCGAGTATGTCAGTATTGGTAGGCGAGAACGGAACACACCTGTCTCGTCTTCATGTTCTATGTGTTGCATGTGAATGTCTTGCTTTATTTACCTCAATAGGTAACACTTGGGAGAAAATAACAAGCGGTCCAACATGGTGTCCCCCGAAAGCCACAGCCATCGGACGCCCTGGCAATGGGAGAGAACGTCTGTGCAGCTTTTCCCACGAAGGCCATCATCCTTCCCCCCTGCATGATGTCGACCGGCCAGCTGGCTGGGATATCAGAGCTACGTGATTCCAAGTGTGGTTAAACAGTGGGGAATAAAATGCCGAAGCAATACAAAGTGTCAAAAATGCTGTAGCCAAATAAATAACATTCATTTATTTATTAAAACCTTAAATGAGCATGGCTACACATACTCCTTTTCAGGGATGAACGTGTCCAGCTCATCCAAGCTAGAACATTTGGACTCGCCCATCGGCGAAACAAACAGGAAACTGAAATACAATTGCGAAAATTACCGGAAACTGAAATGCATTTTCAGTTTACCGTTATCCCAGTGTATTTTAGTATGTTATTTATGTTCAATGTTTAAAATGGTAAATTACTTATTTTCTTCACAGTAGACAGTCTATAAAGGCCTTACAGTTTTTACTTCATGTTTCTAGCGCGGTGACATCCCCTGTGATGTCAGTCACAAACATAATTAACACCTAATTTATTCACGGGTATGTCACCAAAATGTTGTTCACCATGAAATTGTATTTTGTAACATATTAATTCTCATTAAGAGGGTTTATGTTATTTTTGACGTAATTTTTTACGCCGGATTCTGCCAACATTAGCGGAAGCCGAAGCCATGAATTTAGTCTGACTTCACCACTCGGCCCAGCTGTCAGCATAGGCGTTTCGCTCTGCGCAGACCCCCTCTACATATTCATTTTTAGCTGTAATCACCTTTAATTCAATTGTATTTTCATGTAAACAGAACCTTTTGCTTAATTCCAGCCAAGGGGACTACTGTCCTTCTTGTTATCTTTAACAGGACTTAATGTGTACCACATAACTGCACCTAGTGTTCATTGCTTAGGCTCTTATTGAATACCAATGGTCACTGGCATACCACAGTGCCGGGTCCACATAAACTTATCACATATATGTGTAAGTGCATATTTATCAAACAAGTATGTTAACGTCTTGAATAACCACGAGTGTTTTATTTACTTTTCCCCTTGGGGTACTTCGGGTGCTGCATCCTATTGCAGCAGTAACAAGTGTAAGTAAGGCATGCGAGGTGGCATATAACCTCTCCAACATAAAGAGTAAAATCACTAGGTATGTGCAACTATGGTTAAATTCATCATTCATAAGCACTACAGATCGACAGAGAACTCCAGGGACCTACAGCTCATCAACCGCACGACTCTCGCTAACTCATGCTCACTGAGTTATGGCACCAGGCAATTTCCCCATTTTTTGCTTAAACCTGGCAAGCCAGGTAAAGCAGGTATCTACATCAACATCCCTGGACCCCCTACACATCACCCAAAAAGGTGTTTTTATTTTAAATGCTTCACGAAAACAGGTAGTGCTACTCTTAAGTTTAAATATGTAGCAAAAATATTTTAATAAATTGAAATAACCTATAAAACAAAGTTTATTTTACTCATCTACACGACAGTACCTATTGTTTTGAATGTTGCGTGAAAGTACACAAAATTAACATAAATAAAAAAGGAAGAAATATCTGTACACCCAAAAATATATTATATATTTTTATTCGCAAAAATATAAATTGCACTAATGCCAAGTAATTATGAACAAGTTCAAGGACTGCAAACTATTTAATACATTTTTCGTTTTCTCACCAGTATCATCATATGCCTAAAGGAGCTGAGACCATTTGTACTAATCGAATGGGGTTGGAATAAACCTCGTGTGTGTGATTTGAAAATCTGATAATTAATAATGCAACTAATTAAAACGAATTAAATCATAGTTTCCTGCAGTGGACTAATGATTGCTAAAATGAATTTTCCAAAAGAAAGCAAAATACATGCTACATATTTGCTGTTATTAAAACTGGAATTGTACAGTGGGATAAATAATTATATTATATGCCTAAATCTTAGTAACCTATAACTGAATATCTATAAACGTTAGCCCAAAGACAGTTTATACAGTTCAACATACCTATATCCTTGCTATAAATTACGTATGTAATATTGAATATCTGTGGCAATCATAAGGATGTTGTAAATTACTGCTTGAATACTTTGTGTAATTCTATTGTTTAATCTATTTTACTGCACATGTTTGCTAACCTTTCACACTTCAATATATTGCATTGTTTAGAAAACTCACCAATCAGTGTGAATATGTTTTAGAAATAAAATATCTCCAAGAGATAGCCATACAATTGTGCAAACTTAAGCAGCTCAAATTTGTTCATTTTCGTTGCAAAACGAGATATATTGTTACAAAAGGGCAGCCAACCTACGGCTACCTTCGAAGTAAAATCTCGTGAAGTTATCTCCTTGAAGAAATGGTTTGCGCAGAAGCAAACTTGTGCGTGCAGAATCGCTCGCGAGAAACGAAAAACTATCTCTAGAGCAGAAGTAAAGGAAATAGCTTCAAGAAGAAACAATTCAGTCGGGGAACAGAATAACTCTGCAGGATAGAAATTTTCTAGTTTTCCCTACTTTTCAGTCTATGCTGGCCAATTGCATTTCGGAATTTTCAACTTCGCAAGTCACTGTAGAATGAACATATATAACAAGACAATGGCTACTAATGTACTGCAAGGTACATTTCCGATTTCCATTTATTTTTAACGTACATTTGTGTATTTGCAATGTATGTTTGGTGAAAACAAGTACCAAGAAGATGACATTTATTTGGAATTAATTTTTTGTTTCGAGTGCTTATACACTGAAGAGCCAAAACAAACTAGTATAGGCATGCGTATGCAATTAACAGAGATATGGAACCAATCAGAGTAACGCGATGCAGTCGGCAGCTAGATCGGTTACTGCTGCTGGAATGGCAGGTTATCAAGATTTAAGTGAGTTTGAATGTGGTGTTATAGTCGGCACACGAGCAATGGGACATAGAATCTCCGAGGTAGCGATAACATTTGGATGTTAGCGTACGACCATTTCACGAATGTACAGTGAATATCGGGAATCTGGTAAAACATCACATCTTCAACATCGCTGCAGCCGGAAAAAGATTGTGAAAGAACAGGACAAACGACGATTGATGAGAATCATTAAACGTGACAGACGTGCAACCCTTTCTGAAATTGGCGCATAATGGATTTGTTGACTCCCTAGCAGGATTCATGGTGTGAATTGCTTCCTGCATACTTTCAGACTTTGGTTGAGTCCATGCCACATCTTCTTGCGGCACTTCTGCATGCTCGGGTGGGCCTACTTTATATTAGGCAGGTGTACCAGTTTTTTTGGCTCTTCAGTGTAGTTTTGTTCAAATCTGATGCTAATATAATTAACATGTGTGTTTAGTGAAAACAAGTACCAAGAAGATGACCTTTAGTTTAAATTAATATTTTTGTTTCGAGTGCGTATAGTTTTGTTTAAATCTGATGCTAATATAAATATTACCCAATTAAAATTAACACATGGCTATATTTAGCATGTATTTTAAAATAAAAATTGAAAATGTAGAAGATTTTATTTTAAAATATTTATTTTTACATTTAAATAATATTTCTTTATATCAGGTTAGACAGATCTGTGAGTATGTCGGGCTTACTCGTTTCTGATTGGTCGTGGAAGGGTCATCTTACTGGTGTTGTAGACAATACGTTCTCAGGCTTACGCGGTAATGGTACTGTTATTTTCTTACTTGAACATTACTTTGATTGTAGCACAGTCTTAAGCTAGGAATGATCACAATTTGGTTAATAAACAAGATTAGAGGCTCGTCTCAAGGATAGGTTTATAGTACCAAATAATGGTATGTATTGATAGTACCATTCATTCTAAAGCATAACGCTATGGTCGCATTAGTATATTTCGTATACAAGATAAGAATCATGATAGTGGGAAGGGCTATGAATACCAGGGAAACTGTGAGGTAAATACATTAAAAACAAATTGAAAATTTCTAAGTAAATTAAAAAAAATTCCAAAAAATAACTGCGATTCCATGCCAAATTTTTATCACTCCACTTATCAGAGTGCGAGCCATAGCAAGTGAGAAGTGAGTGCTACATCAATTTGCTTGCTTCATTTTTTTTGTACACAAGTCTTACATGAAAACGCATTAAACAATTCTTTGTGTACGGAATTTAGGGAAAAAAGGGTGGGGGGTCGGGGTACAAAGCGGGTAAATTGGTGCGACTCTATGTGCTTGCTATTGCTCATTCTTAGAAAAGCAGACTGATGCAAATTTTGCATGAAATCACAGGTTTGTGGCTATATTCTCGGACAAAAATAGGGTGGGGAAAAATTGAAAAATGACACAATGTTAGTCAACATGTGTAAGCAATTGTGATGTTTTTGCACTCACCTATGTTGGCAGTGCATACAACTTTTTGGCGGCAAAGAGGAAGTGGTATGCATTCATGGTTTCGCCGGAAAACCTATGGCAAAACATGAATTCTGCTAGGTACCTGATGATGTGCTAATTGGTAAGCATTTAGGTAACATCCTCTGCATAGCTGACTCGAATCCCCAATACACCAGTGTGTTCACTCTCCATTCGTAAATCCCAATTCTTCTCGCGGTTAAGTTAAGTGAACGCAAAATACTCCTCTCACAGTGTAATGCACTACCTTCGATCCAGATGTTACCTGTGTTGAATTTTTCCACGCTATTAGTAAAATTCTGATACAACATATTGTTTCACTTTTGTTCAAGGCACCTAGACATTACCATAGCATCAAGGCAACAAAACGGTGGCTTGCATAATCATCGGTGGGTTACTTCTACTACTACATCTTTAAAATTTTCTTCAAAATACACGAGGACTCGCAAACACACAATTCCATTGCAATATGTGTAATTACTTGAAAATAATACATGCTCGACTCACTCAATTCCAGTTTATGTACACAATAAGATATGTCATTCTGGAACAATAAGATAGTTTATGTCATTTTGGAACTAATACATTTTTTGTACACCAACCACATACATTCATACAACACTGCCATGTATTTGCAACTTGGGAGGTTTACTGGAAGTAAAATGTAACAAATTTAAGATGAAGCATTTCCATCAGACGAGCCCCTAGTCTTCACAATTACCATGCCTTTTTTTTTTGCATAGTAAGAGGCATACGAGATGGTGTACAGTCTCACCGTAAGGTATAAATAGTGCAACAGTAAGTATGTGACAACATCATCAACAAACTGATGGAGATTACCAGGGCCCCCTGGGCCGTGGACCGAACGACCCTCACCATTAACTCTCCACTGGGTTATGGTGCCGGGCAATCCAACACTCAACCAGCCCTGGGTAACCTCGACTACTTCAAATGTGGCTTTCCCAACTAGGGGCAAAGTCTCGCAAAGCCATTCTTTTCCTACGACAAAATATGGCTTTCCCAACTAGGGGCAAAGTTTCACAAAGCCATTCTCTTCCTACGGATAAATATGACTTTCCCAATCTGGGGAAAAGTCTCACAAAGCCATTCTCTTCCTATGGCAAACTATGGATTTGCCAACTGAGAGAAGAAGGAAAAACTAATAGTGAGTAAAGTGCTTCGAAATCATTATGTCACAAAATATTATCACCATCATAGCAAAGTGAATATTCCTGCTCTTATACACTGTGTTTTTATTGTATGCTATAGACCCTTCTTACGCATAGAAGGGCACGCTAATGTATTTTTAACCAGCTCAGATACAGCACGAATAATTATGCTTCCATGCCAGTCATTTTCACGCAAGTAAATAGAAACTAAAATTTTTGAGTGTTATAAAGTTTAAATATATAATGCCAAACTCTACAAGGACTTATAATTATCTTTAGATAGATCGCACAACAAATCATTAAAAATACGTGGCAGACTTGTGGCGTTGTTGACAGAAAACCCACGTGGCATTCCAAGGTCAAATCATCGGTGCATTGTTTATATTTTACACATCCTGGAAATTCTAAAACTTTTCAGACACTTTCTATATGCAAAAATAACTCACAATCAAAATACGCAAGTAAAGTGGGCAATATCAAGATTACAGTGCACCATATGGGTCTTATGAAACACGTAAAACATGAATAATAAAAAGTCGTATATTCAGTGTTAAATTTTTTTAATACTCGGCATGACACGTAATTATTAAAGTTTTCCAAGGGTTTTAATTACAGTTATATAATATTCATGTAATAAAGTAATTCGTCGGAAGCAGTCAGCACCAAATATAACGTAATAATTGTATCAAGTGCTATCAATATTTGTAGTAACACAAAACATTTAAAGTAATAAATAGACAATCAGTATTCACCACAGTCAATAACTGGCAAGAAGGGAAAAGTGATCAGCAGCTCTCAGCTGCGAAATTAATTGAAACAAAAAATTTTGGAACAAAAAGTACAAAATTTCGTTTGGTGGGAAACTGCCATGTTTGTGCAGCAAACAAAGCAATCATCATCTAGCGCCACCATTGCTGGGCAGGAAGCGATCACCACCCAACCCTTCCCACATTCCTGAGCAGGGAGGTTGCAGGAGTGTAGTGGCCACCACACCCCACACCCCTCTCAAAAGTAATGGGAAANAACAGGTCGAGAGTCGGTCTTGCATACACATCATATAATTACCCGTCGCCATGACAAACGCATTGAGACATGTGGTTTAAAGGGGGCTGTGTACTTACAATTTAAATTGGTGCACTAGCAATGGAAAATTACTTTTTTTATGCTTCAAGTGTGTACAACCAATACCAGAACTAAATCCATCCCGGGAATCTAAATGTCCATGCCAGTAAATAGCAAACACAAGAAAACACGTGCACGACATTAAAAGAAATAATAGTGAACTAATCGAGAATGCATGGAGCTGTACCTCTGATGGCAAACGAGAGCCATTGTGCACTGAATGCAACAAACCGTGAGTGGTACGAGGCAACTTCGGCCTCGTGAACAGACGTGCATGCCAGTGTTCAGTCGTACAGCCACCAGGACAATTTTTAAATTCACAGCTGTCGGAACTAATTTTTAGAAAATTCAATATTAAATAATTTTCGGGACCAACGATGCGAGAAACAAATCTTATTTGCAGGACTAGGAGATGGGACAATACCGTGTATAATTTTTCACATATGTTATTATGCAGAATGCCTCACAGGAATAGAACGCGCAACCACAGACAACCTCGGAGGAATTCGGTGCGACAAGTGTGAAAAAACAGTGCCAACAACCAAATGGGACATGGTCAACAACACCTCGGGACATTTCGGGTGCTAACAGTGTGCGGGCATACCGCGAGATACAGTGCCATGCCCCCTCACTGAAGGGAGAGAATATAACAGCCAACAACACAACCCACTAGGGCATTCAATGGGCATAGATGGAGAAGCAACATCATGGGGAAACCCATTGGTGCCACACAGCATCCATGTGTTCATGTGCCTTCTGCCACACCAGGTGGCCAGGACGACAACACCAGCAGTTCCAGCACCTACCACAGGGACGGGCACAACACCAGCCTGATTCCAGTTGCTGCCTACCTTCGCTGGAAACACCAACGAGGACCAGCAGGTTTTCCTGAGCAACTGCACAGGACGGTTGAGCAGGTACGGAGTTACTGAACCCGAGTGGCTTAGCTGCATAGGAGGCCAATTGTCGGGGAGGCACGCACATGGTGGCGGTCCATTGTCCACTATAGCATACAATGGACCGAATTCCAGAGCACCTTCCTCAATCACTACAACACAACACATGGAAATCTACAGGCTCAAAGCCATGCTGCTTTAGAGGCACAGGGTGCTTATGAAACACTAACAACATTGGTCAGCCATAAAGGAAGTATCATCAGACATTGTTATCCACATATGCGAGACACAGACATTTTGGAAGTAATAGCATCAACAGTAAAATCAGAATTCAAATTGGCCCTGGTACCACTTATACATGGCAGTGTATATCAGTTCAGAAAATCCACAGCCTTGCTAGAGCAGGTCAATACTGAAGAGAAAGTGCATAGTAGAGAATGGGATGGGCCATACAAACCCTGTGACCACCATACAGGGTACAGGAACGTACAGCCATCAGCTGGACACAGCATGGAAGCTGTGAACCGAACAACTCGTAAGGACATGGGGAATAGCCGACTTGTAACACCCATAACATCTGACCCAAATGTGCAAATGATGCCATGCAGACTAGAGCAGTTAGAAGGGAACGCCCCCCTTTCCCATGCAGGTACTGTCCAGGCCAACAACATCACTGGCATAATGAATGCCCTAACCGCAAAAGGCAAATGGAGGAAGTAACCAATAGCACGAAACCACCAGCAGGAAACTAGCTGGCTGGGTATGCGAGCCAGACGATCACTACCCCTGGCCAAAACAAGAACATGCAACATCGACACATCACCATAAACCCACAGCAACAACAACTCCACGACAAATTGTGTTCCAGCAAACAACAACACACGGCGATCAAGTAATCTGAAATGTCATAGAGGTCGCATCGAACACTGAACCCGGGCTCGATGAACTCAAGATCATAAATGCCCAACATCAATGTGCACAAACACGTGCCAAGAAGGCGGAAATCGTACAAGGAGATTGTGATGATGGCACAACCTAGACGTCGAGACCGTCGACAGCATCCCGATGCGACCTGGTGCCACTATGTACAGACAGGAACACATGCTAAGGCACACCCACAGTAGTGTTTTTGCTGCCCATCCTGGGGCAACTCAGACACCCAGGATCCTCCACACACATTTCCACTGGCTAGGAGCCAGCAGGGATGTACACAGTTACATGAAGGAGTGAGTCCTCTGCAATCAGTTCAAGAGCCGGAGAGCAGATGGGATGACCCAACAGCAACCCAGGTTGCCGAATGACCCATTCGATATGGTGTCCTTTGATCTCATGGGCCCCTACCACCATATTTCCATAGGGAAGAGGTTAATCCTGGTCGTAAGTGATGGATTTTCCAGATGGACCGAAGCGCCGGGTTCGCCCAGAAATGGAGCAGACCACATTCAGTTGTGAAGCTGCTGGGGTACTCCACATACCTCATCAGGCTGAGCAGGAGGAGGGACGCCGTCCACTGCGACGACCTCAGATTGGCAGTGGGGATGCCAATCGTCAAGATGTCTGACCAGCAGGTTGTCGAGCATCACGATAACAACACACCAATCACCACCAGAGGCGAAGTCTGGATACAAATTCCCGGCAGCAATGGAAAAATTCTCCGGTTCCTCTTCTCCGCCACGACACCCGCTAGGCATGCCGGAGAATCACCGCCACCAAGTACAACAATCAACACAGCATGCTTCACAGCAGACCCATAAGGGCCACTTCGCAGCATCGTGACGCCCTGCATCACGGCGTTGGTCATCAGGGATGCCACTGATGGCGAGCCACCAGAGACACCTGTGGGACAGAGCTCCCCACAGGACAGCTCTCTCGACAGCTCCGCTGTGGCGCATTCAGCAGGACTAAAAGCGAGGTACCTGACACCTGAGCATGTCAGCCAAAGCGATAGGGGGAGCATAATGGGGTTTCGCAGCCCTTCACCGGGGCCCTCTCCTTTTCCATTGCCAACCCACATCATGCTGATGTCTACACCGCAGCAACGAAGAGGAGACAGAGGAGGAGGGGTTCACCACCCCTTTCTGCTGCTCCAAGCGGCCGCACCGCCTGATCTGTCCAGGAAGCAATCACATGTGGTGGGGACACCCCCTGGCCACAAATGCATGTCACTGGAAATCAGCCTCACCGGGGTCAGCACCCTGACCCACCAGCAGCAAGCAGAGTCACATCCTAGAAGTGGGGTCCCTCTGTACTGAGGCAAAGCCACAAGCTGAAGCCACCCACAGCCTGTTGTGCCTAACGCCATGATGGGACACATGGGGAACTGCGCAGTCAAGTGGTCACTAGAGGAAGGGCCGTTTGACGTGAACCACGCCACCATGAGCTCCTTGTCCCCACTCTGATTGCCGCAGTCAGAACAACTGCTTCAGCTACACTGGTCAGCACCAACAACATCAGGCCAAGAGCGCGTAGTGCAGGTACACAAGAACGGAACTTGTACCTTCTTGCTGACAAGGATTGTGTTACTCTAGACTGCCCTACTCATTTATTACAAGAGGTAATATTTTTAATAAATATGTAGGCGACCCGAAACAGTGTTTAGCTCAAAGCCACAGCCATTGGCCGAACTGGCTATTAGTCTTCACTTCATAGCAGCTCTCACCATGACCTACGATGCAACATACCACCGAGTGGCATCGAACTGGCTTGTAAGCCGAAGCTGAAGTGATAAGTGTCTCAAAGTGTCACTAGTTGTGTGTATTTTGTTACAAACATATTAAATACAGTCGCCCCATTCCCATCTACAGTCAGGGGTGTTTTTTTATTGTATTAAGAGCAATTGAGCATGGCATTCCACACCCCTTTGCCCACGTGGACTCGTCCATCCTTTCAGGAGACAGCCATCTGGCAACACTGCAACCAGTGAAATACAGACACATCACAGGTAGTGAAATTCAAACACTTTTACAAGAAAACATAACACATTTAACATGTATTTATATAAGAGCAATTGTGTTCTCAAAAAGAGAGATTGCCTATAAAGGCCTTCATACTTTTAATATGCCATTTAGTGTGGTGACATGCCCTGCAAAATTCACAACTTCAATATTAACAAAAATTTGTTAATAAAGGGGGTGTCACCATTATGTTCATATACTTTATACAATTTTTCATCATTGCAATCATGTCACATTTTGTTCATATTATGTTTCATCATTTGTCATTTGATTTCAGTTCTCGTCACTCATGATGGAAATTGAGGTCACTCTGCCAATTTGTTTCGGCACTCGGACCAGACCAGCGGCATTAGTCTCCCGCTCTGCGAGCCCCCTCAGTACCATCATTTAGTCTGTAATCTTTTCACTGCAATATTAAATTAATTAGCCAGAACAATTCTTTTCTTTATTACTGTACAGAGGGGAAAGCCACGCTACCTCTCACCAGAGAGATCAATGCAATCGCATATCAACATAATACCACATTTATTTCACGCTAAGGTCACCGGCAGATGGTAAGTGCTCCATCCATTTTTATGTATTATTCACCTTTAGTCAGAACAGTGAATAAACCACTTTACCAAGTTAAATGTGTGTCAAATCATTGTAGGGTACTACACCCTTTGTAGCATCACTCACAATTTCATAGTATATTTGAGGCGTAGGAGCGGCCTGCAGACTCATCATAAGGTATAAATAGTGCACCAGCAAGTACGTGACAACATCATCAATAAATTGATGGAGCTATCCAGGGTCCCCTGGGCCTTCGACCGAACGACCCTCATTATTATTTCTCCACTGGGTTATGGTGCGGGGCAATCCAACACTCGACAAGCTCTTGGTAACCTCGACTACATCACACACTAAATATAATTGACCCGGATTTTATATTAATGTATTTGTGTACACAGTTGTACCCATAAATAGTTTCACATTTTCTTATCTTGGATGCTATTCTAAATATTTACTGAAGGTTATTGTAATTGCACTTAAGTGCCAACATGGTATGTACAATTATGTAATATATACCTTATGCTATTGTGTATGTAATGTATACTGCATATAATGTATACTTCAAGCATGTAGCTCTTGACAACGCCTACATCCCTTAAGCACTTGTACTGAAGATTGGGATTTAAAGGTGGCTTATCAAGCAAATAAATAAAATAAACAAATCTAACTGCAATTTCCAAATTCATATTCTGTACATCAGCGAAGCTAAGGGAATGAGTGAGTGGTAATAGGCTCAACATTTTTAATGGCGGTGACAGTAGGAAGTTATAAAATTAACCTATGTCAGGTTAGAAAAGGGGCTCCATCAAGGCAGTGTTTTAGGCCCCACTCTTTTTGTAATTTACATTAATGATATTGGTAATTTAAAACTCTATGGTACCCCAACTTTGCTTCCAGATGATAGTGTGCTATCTTATACATTCTAATAGCGTAAATGTAAACTATATGATCCAACACATGCAGGATGTAAAAACACTTAATGGTTACCTCAATTTAAATAAACTATTATTAAATTTCAAGACACAATATTATTTATTTAGTTCACCAAGACTCAGATATGATGTGCCTCACTCACTCAAAATAAATAATAATCCAATTACTGGAGTAAACAATTTAAAATATATAGGTTTGTTTATATATGAACACTTCAAATAGAATATTCATATCAACAAAATCGGGTTAAAAAAAATTTGTTAAAAGTAATAGTGCTGTGTTGTACAGAATATAATGGATGCCAATTGAGATAAAAACATCTGTTTACTCAACTCTTGTAAATAGCCACTTACAGTACCTGTGCCAAATATGGGGTTCAGCTGCTAAAAGTGCAATGTATTTCCTACATATAATTCAAAATAGGGCATTAGATCAATATTTAACTTCCCATATAACACAAATACTAAGGATAACTACATTTATAGTAAAATGCTTCCTATTGGCGGTAAAAATTGGCCCACCAACCCACAACCAATCCAGAGGGTTATTAAGTACATCCAAATTCTATACTGAAGTGGACAAAGAAATTCTGTGTGAAAGAGGGAGCAGGATTCAGTGCACACAGTCGATTAACGACAGCATTATATTTAGAGTGATAGGCCAGAATAATAAAAGTATAAGTATAATTTTTAGTACCACATCTACTGACATATTTCTGTCCTAGCAAGTATGTTTACTAATTGACTAATATACTAACACACTTCAGTACTCCCTTTTTAGGCATATCAATTGCCGAAAGACTCAAACAACCATATTTTATTGTATTTACTTCACTTCTGTGCTCTCTAAAAAGCTCAAATATTAACTTCTCCTCTCGCATTTGCTTCACATTGTAACTTCACCAGCAATCCCGTAGATATTGGTTTAAACTGTAACACCAACAAATAAATAGAAAAAAATATGACTTATGATAATTAATTATCGACACTGGCAGAATCGACCTAAAAGCGCTCTGAATATGAGATATTGACACTGCAAACGAGCCATTCAAAAAAAAAGATTTCTTGAAATTCCACTATGTTTTGTTCTTCAAACTATGTCAAAGGCATCTGTCCAGCAACAGAGAATTTGCGGTATGAGACGACCTGGTAGTGTGTAGATATTGGGCAGTTGCTGTTTCATAAAGCTTGACACGACCGAGGTTATATAGCCTATGCTGAGATAATAATATTCGGTTGATGGAATGTTTATAAGGGCGCCAGTCACTCAGTGTTTCCTCGAAGCCACACGAGACTCTCTAAGGGTGTTCGGCTGTAACTTACCCAGACCTATAACTCGCGTCTCAATCGCGGTGGTCAACATAACTGTTGGCAGTTCCATACGCCCTGCGATCATTATACTGTCAGACAATTAACTCTTGAATACATAAACACTTGAATACATGACACTTGAAGATATAAACTTTCCTGGAGGAGGCCGGTCCTAGAATGACTGTGAAGCAGTTAGGTCGCGAAATGATGGAGACAAGTCATACTTTCTGTATAGGCAAACGTTTTAATATACCAAGTTCTCTTATACTCCACATCAGGTAAGCGGAAACGGTGCACAAAGCTCCACCATTCAGCTAACGACTATCTGCTATCAAGGGTTGAAAACTTGTAAAACTGTCCGGTCCGAGTCGTAAGGGTGGTGGGCAAGACTCGGGGCTAAAAATGAAGGTTTAAGTAATTAATAAACTATTGCAAGCTAAATCAGTTTTAAAAAAATTGAAGTGTCCCGAGCTACATGATGCCGACCTCGCCTTAAGACCGCTGATGACAACTGAAAATAATGGCATCGCCTGGTCGGTCCTTCACTGTCGGGTGAAGCGTAAAACATGGAGCTGTTTGCGTGTTTTAGGTGCCTCGTGCTGGTCGATGAGGGACAGCTGCTCCGGCGTTGGCCTACTGCCGTTTACGTCCGCTAGGTGCCCCAGGATCTGGATGTTGGGTTTCCCTATGTGGCACTTCCAGTTTGTATAGGTTAAGTTGTTAATCGCTAGGCATTCCAGCACCAGCGACAGGTGCTTAATATGGTCTTCCCAGTTCTCTGACCAGATGATTACATCATCCAGGTATGCGAGGGTAAACTCCCCTACATACCCATCGAGCACTTGTACCATCATGGCTTGGAAAGTGGCAGGTGCACATTTTAATCCGAAGGGCATGGCACAGAACTGAAAACGTCGCCCATCAGGGGCGGTGAACGCTGTCTTGTGGCGGTCTCCTGGCTTGATCGGGACCTGCCAGTAGCCGCTGCGCAAGTCTAGCGACGTCATGACTTTTGCTCGTCCTAGCGTGTGTAACGCATCCTTCACACTGATGTATGGTGGTGGAGCGCTTTGCATTACCAAATTGAGGGGGCGAAAGTCCACACAGAAACGCCACATACCATCCTTCTTTGGTGCCAATGTGATGGCGCTGTTGTATTTGCTGTGCATGGGTTCGATGACGCCTTCTGCTAACATCTCGCTAATCTGCTCTTTGATGATAGCGCACTGGTGTGGTCGGGAGCTGCGAGGTCCTGCAAAAATTGGGCGGTCGTGTTCTAACGGTATTGCGTGTTCGGCAATAGTTGTTTGCCTTATGGGATCTGCATCCGCAAACACGTCCCGTCTTTCCTGAAGGATTTTCTGGACCGCCTCTCTGTATGTTTCAGGCACCTCGTGGTCCAGTTCATACAACTGGATGCATGGTGTGCAACTAGTGGTCCTTGGTTCCAGTTCATAAACGGTGCGTCGTTCCTTTTTGCCAAAATTGATCCTGCGGGCCGCTGGCTCTACAATGGTATTCTGTTCTGTGAGCCAGGGGATACCAAGTATGACATTTTCCCGCACGTCTGCCGACACTAGGGCTGTAGAGGTGGTTTCTACATCGCGGATCTGGACAGTGATCGTCACTTCCCCGAAGGCTTGCCCTGTGTGTTGGTGTGTGGCTAGTTGTCTGACTTGTTTTGTCGGCCTGATCGCTCCCTCATTTATGAATCCTGTTCTTACAAAATTGTGTGATGCGGCCGTGTCCACTAGTGCTAAACACTGAATGTTATTTATGGTGACCGGTATCCTGATCATCCTGTGAGTGCCCCCGGTTATCTGTTGTAGCACAATTTGTTGTGGGGTGGGCCTGGCTATCGTTCTATGTTGTCGTTCCCTTGTTTGTTGACGCTTTATCCTGGGGTAGTGAGCGTTCGACTCACCTACCCCACTAGTTAGTTTCCCGCTGTTGGTGGTCTGTCACTCCTCACACTTGGCTGCCTTCCATTGTTTACATTGGGGCACTCGTGCCAGTGGTACTGCTGGCCTGGACAGAACCGGCATGGGGAGGGGGGGCCTCCCTCCGAACTGCTCCTGTCTGTCCATTTCCAGTTGACGCGTTTAGGTGAGTTGGTTTGAATGTGCTAACTTCTCGCTTTCCCTTGTCCTGTTGTTTGGTCTGGCTCGCCCCCCTCCTGCCGAATCCAGCTGCGGGCTCTGAATCCCTCTTCCATGCACTGTTATTAAGGGGCCATGCTTGATGTGTTCCCTCTCTCCCCCTACGGTGCACCTTTTCGAGGTTGGCCTGGTCTACCAAGGCCGCGGACCTCNCGCGTTTAGGTGAGTTGGTTTGAATGTGCTAACTTCTCGCTTTCCCTTGTCCTGTTGTTTGGTCTGGCTCGCCCCCCTCCTGCCGAATCCAGCTGCGGGCTCTGAATCCCTCTTCCATGCACTGTTATTAAGGGGCCATGCTTGATGTGTTCCCTCTCTCCCCCTATGGTGCACATTTCGAGGTTGGCCTGGTCTACCAAGGCCGCGGACCTGAGAAATTGTTCTACGCTATTGTGAATGGATGGTGCTAANTTTCGAGGTTGGCCTGGTCTACCAAGGCCGCGGACCTGAGAAATTGTTCTACGCTATTGTGAATGGATGGTGCTAAACCCAATTTTAACTCTGGTTTCAATGTCGAAACTACTATCTCTAAAATATCTGAGTCTTTGAGGTTAGGATAGAAGTGTCTTGTTGTGTTTACCTTTCGTGTAGTGAATGCGGTTAGGGTATCCCACTCCCCTTGTGTTTCTAGTACTGCCCTGCTCTGAGCTTGTAGTGATCCATAAATCGACCCATAATGTCTGATGAATGCGGACTGAAAATATGCCCATTGCAGGCCGTAATGGTTGATGGTCTTCCACCACATGCGTGCCTCCCCCGATAACTGCGCACCGACACAACTGGGCCACTCACCTTTGTCGACAATGTACCTTGTAAGTCGTCCTGTAAAGTCTCTCAGGAACGCGTGCGGGTCTTCCTCGTTGTCTCCAGCAAATGTGGGCAGGAATTGGAAGCGGGCTGGTGTTGTGCCCGTCTCCATGGTAGGTGCCATCACTGCTGTTGTCGTGGCCTCTTGGTGTTGCAGAGGCCACCCGAAGCCTGATGTGGTGGGTGGCACCAATGGGTTTCCCCATGGTGCTGCATCTCCCTCGATGTCAGTTGAGTGCCCCCTTGGGCTCGGTTGTCAGTTGCCCCGTTCACTCCCGTCAATGGAGGGGCACAATGCCGTAGTCAGCGGTGCGTCTGCAGACTGCTCACACCCGCAATGTCCCGAGGGGTGATGGAAGATCTCCCGTTTGGTGTTGTGTTCAGTCCGCGCACACCCGTCGCAACGAAGTTTCCAGTGATGTCCATGGTCGCACACTCGGTCCTCGTCAGGCACACTGCATGGTGCTTCTTATTACAGTACATACAAGTTGTCATCCCTTCACCAATTCCCGCACAGGTGATTTGTTTTGCGCATCTCCTGTTATGAAAAATGCCTGATATTGCACTTTCTACACTTTGTCTGTTTGTTTCCGATTGAAACACTGTGTGTGGCCATCTGTGTCTGCACTGGCATGCGTGGCTGTCTATGTTTAAGTTTCGGGTAATGCGTGGTCAGGCACAATCTACACATAACACTGTTTGTTTTCCATTAGATGTGTAGCTTATGGCTTTATTTAGTACTTTCCTGTTGTTGGTTTCGATGTCCAGTCGTCGCGTGTTCGCCACTTCTTTGCACAGACAGTTATTGGTTACAAATGGGTTCGTTTCGTTTGATTTGTGCAAGCACCTAAACATAAGATTTGAAATTTTCCGTTAGTTGAAGTCCATTTTAGTTTACTGGCATTCGGCCTTATTTCGCCCACGTTGCTTGTTGCGGAAAACATGGCGGCTTTTCTTTATTACGCGCCGCATCCAATCACTCTCTACTGCATTCGATACTCGAACTCGTTTGAGCTACGCGAGGTTCGATTGGCGGACGCTAGATATCACTTGTGCTGTTCTACGAGAATACTTTTCACTATTTTATATTAAAAGGTTACATTAAGATTTAATTTTGCCGTTCAGGGTTCTAGAACACGTTAGTTATCTTGTTTAATATTGCCTGTGTTTGTATGGAAGGTTAGTTAGTTTCTTTAATGCTTTGTGTTACTTTCACCAAAATTTTCCACCCTGACGAAAAAAGATATATTCATGTATGTAATTTAAAGTTCTATAATTATGTGCACACTTTATCAACTCGATATGTCTAAGGATTGCGAATGTTCCGCGCGATTCACACACACACCCGACATACATGCCACGTGCTTCCAGTACCAGCTCTTCCGGGTAACGCGACACACGCTCGCCATGTGGTTATGCGTTTAAGGTTATGCCATGCACGTGGTTCCTCAAAAGTTCATTACATGGTGAATTGCACTCATGTTTTTGCTGTCCTTGTAGTCAAGTCGATTATTCCATGTAACTTTGGCGTGATTATGCGGCGAAATCTTGCCCCCTAGGTAGGAAAGCCATCTTTGACTTGCGCTTGGTACGCCCCTTGTCGGAGGGGGATGGTTGGGTGCGCGTTGTCCCTCGAGCTGTGAAAGTGCCGGGCGCCAGCTCAGTGTTGAGCGATGAGATCGGGTCGTGGTTACTCACCCTAGGGGACTCGAGGTACACACCGTCAGATAATATGAAAATGCGAGCTGTATGGCCACTGCGCATGCCTGGATTAATGAACGCACTATTGGTTATATGAAAGATGATTATTTTATTTAACACTTTAACCGAAACAGACATGTGGTTACCGCATGGTCGTACAAGGTAACACACTAATGGTTACGATTAATTAAGGTGCGTGATGCTGCTCTCCCCTCGGTGCGATGTAACATAAAATACAAGTTATTTCGTGGATGATGTGATGATACGATTACTGAGTGAGGTTGCAGCCTCAGGGGCTGGTACCAAGGTTCTTGTGAAACGAGAAACTTACCACATCCGCCCGCGTTGAAGTGATGTGACCTACTAGGCTGAGAACTGTGCCGGCTCCCGCTACCTGAGCGCGACCGACGCCAAGCGGTGGAAAGATGAAACACAAATGCGACTAAAAAATGTTAATGAGATGTAAGAAACTGATATACCTTAGATTAACATAATCAAACACAATTACCATATACAACTTACATAATAAAACACAATTACCCTTGCACAAATACACAATAAGTCAGGGTTATATTAATATTAAATATTTGTATCGCAGCTGCTACTGTATTGCCAACTTAATAATGTCACATGTCCCTGGCTGGCTGGGTATGTGATGGCTGTCTGTAAAACTCGATAAATATGATATAAATAAATACTGATTAGATGCACTGAACTAATAAATAATAATGATTAAATTATTAAGCTCTGAATAATTAATGACACTGGTGCAATTTACACACATGGACAAATACACTTGATAATTATGACACTGAATAAATACATATAACCCTAAATAACTATACTGAAGCACTTCGATCAATTGTCGCACTGATGTAATTATTTTGGTGAAATCTGATTAATTACATAGCACTGAATAAACGATATTGTTGAATGCTCATTGATTACATAACATTGAATACACTATCACTTTTGCCCACATGCCCGTTGGTGTGGTGCATCTGGAGTAGAGGTCACTACGGCGGCAGTCACAGTGTGCACAAAGGTACCAGTGAACGCCTGGTTCACGTCATATTTCTCAGTTCCTGGAAAGCTTGAAACGTCTTAAAATACACTGCTGCTATGACAGGTCAAGTAGAGTATATATGTCATCTGATCTTTCCCTTAACTGACTGTGGCGGATGTACAATGACCAATGTTCAATTATTTATTTTAGTGTAAAAAAGTTTTTTTTTTTTGGAACTGTGTAAATTAAACATACAACATTGGATTTGGTTAACCAGCAACCAATGCATTCTCATACTGTATACAACTAGACATTTCATGTAAGAATGCTACAAATGAAAAGGAAAAAAGGATACATATAATCGATAAACACATTCATGTTCTTCGATACAATGTGTTATTTAATGCTTAAAGCATTAAATGAAAGGAATATGGCATTCTGACACTTTCATATGACTGTGAGAAAACCCTTGTTTTGCCCAAAGTATCCGACCAGGCAGCATATTACAGCAGGCAATTATACACATATAATTTTACTATTTGTAGGGTGTCCTCAAGTATCCATTAGATGAGAAAAATGTTTTCATCAATCACTGGGTTCAGAGTGAATATGCGAAAGGTGCTAATGAAATTGCTAGTGGAGTCTTCCATCACTTAAAGACAATGACACTTGATGCTGACATAACAACAATATTGCTTTTTGCAGATGGCTGTGGAGACCAGAACAAAAACTCCATTATTGTTGGCATGGCTTCAAAGTGGTTGCTTTGCCATGCACCTCCACATGTAGAAACTTTGGAGTTTTACTTTCCTGTAACTGGCCATTAGTTTTCCCCTTCAGATCGAGTGTTTGCTAGAATTGAGAAGAGGGTAATGAAAAAGGAAGTGATTATTACTCAACAGGAGTATGTTGATGTTTTTGAAGAAAATGGGAATATTATTCAGCTAGGAAGGAATGAATGTCCAGTTTTATATTGGAAAACAACGATTGATAAAGTTCAGTTGAAGCCAGGTGGGTGGCACTTTGAGTTTAAGCCTTAAAATGCAAAAGAAAATCAAACAATGTTAGGCTAATTATAAGACAGATATCTGTAATTTTCGAAGTGTTGTAAAAAAGAACCACACCATTACTGAAATTGAGCCTGACATTATTTCCAAAGGGAACAGCATTAAAGAAGCAACATTACAGGATATTAACAAGCTTTTAACCAAACATTTTGGTATTGCATAGAAAGACCAGCCAGAATTATTCTTCTACATGAATATCTCGGACAGGAATAGTGCTGACCATGGGCATATTTGGCAGGGGGATGAGGGGACATGACCCCCCAAAAATACCTTTGTGGGGGGGGGGATATTGGGACATGTGACATCCCACTTTAGTGTTGCTGTGAACGTAGTACACTTTGTTAGAGACAGTGTCTTCAGATTATTCGCATCGTTTAGCACATGTATTAACTTTGAATGTTTAGGTATCCAAATGCGCAGCTGAACCTATGGGTGTTCACATCACTATATGGCACACATTACTTTGTATCTGCACACTCTAGCAGGAGATAATGTTTTAACCATAGTTCTGTTAAAACGAACTAGGTGCCACAATATTTATTATCTCGTTCCTCGTTGGTACAAGCACTCCTAAAGGTACTTCCATAATGGCGAGACAAATTTATAATTTCAGCAGTAACATGAACCATCTCGACAGTGTAAGAAATTCTAGGCCTATGAAACGAAAAAGATTTAGAACCTTTATTTTAAAACATCCCGTTCCCATTTAATAATTTAATAACTTATGTTACATCACTATCTGTCTATTCTGAAATAAAACAGTGTAGATAGTAAGGAATTAACTATTCATAAAGTAAATTATAACGACTAACAATTTTAATAATCTTACTGATCAGCTATTATGAGAAACTCATCGCTACGTTTATCAGCCTACAGGAATTTTTTATATGCAGTGGTTGGCTGCATTTATTGCTGCTAGTACTAGTCACCATGGCCATGTAGCATGTACTACACCTGGCCATTGTTTGGTTGTTTACTAACAGTTTGCATTATGTGAGTGGTTTTATGTACTGTTTTTTTACTGTGTTTATTTTATAGTACTTCCTTCGTAACTAGTGACTGTTTAAGTTTCATTTGTCTTCAAAATAGAGACTTTCAGCTTGTTTTGTATGATTGTGTTTTTACTAATTAGTGACTGTGATGGATAAATTTGTAGTGAAAACAAAATGGAAATATGTTGAATATCACAATAATTCATCCAGTGTACCTTCTAAAACTCACATAACTGAATATGCACAGGTAAATATTTATCAAAAGGTTATGTCAGAGTCAAAAGGCAGTAGTTTTGAGTTAGTAATACCAATATGTCAGAATCATTGTTGTATAACCCACAAACATCAACATTTGTTGACATGTTCCAGGCTCCAAATCAACCGAGTATCTTGCGACAATCATTTACTACTCAACAACTCACAGGTTGAAAACTTATCTTTCAAGTATCCTGGTTCAAGAATTTCAAATGGTTGCATGTCCAACCAAATGTTAAGGCATTACATACGTCTACTGTTATCGTTATTACCATTTATCACTAGACAAATTGTTGGCTAAGAAAATGGAAAGTGCTTTACTACAGTAGGTTTAAAACATTGGAAACTTTTCTCTGGAAAAATTTTATGGACATGAAAAATCAGAATCACATTAGCAAGCCACTATGAGCTATGATCTGTTTTAAATAAGTTGGCGAGATTTTGACAGTTCGACGAAAGTATCGCCAATGTTTACTTTTCGTTTATGTATCCTTTCGCCACCAGCTGGTGTGTCGAGTGGTGGCTGTATATTTATTTTATTAACACACTCTCAGATAATTTACTTTCCATTGTAATGCAAAATTTTTTTTAAGGTATTTATAAATTCACATCTGTCTAAGAAATGTGTAGATTTGAAAAGTAAAAACAGAAAACCTTGCAAAAAATTAAATATTTGCTAATTCTTTTTTAATTTGTCAGAGACAGTGAATTTGGGTTAACATTTGCGAGACGGTGGTTGTAGCTATGATCACACTTTGGACGTAATATTTAATATAACTGGAACTAAAAATAATTAGGGAAACTTGATTGACAACACACTTTTATTCCCCAACAACTCACCAACGACTATTTATTAGAAAGCAGTTATTCTGCTATTACTGATACTAAGCAGTTCGTGTTGGAAATAAGTGACGTGGAATAATGTAAGAATTGCTTAAAAACTATTCATGCACGTCCCACTTTATTCGTTTTATTAATACAATAAATTAACGACACGGAAACAAGGAAATGGATTTTCGGGAGATTAATATGGTGTATAATTTACGTAGACGAATGATTACTGTCCGAA
Source organism: Clitarchus hookeri (assembly GCA_002778355.1). Classification (NCBI taxonomy): domain Eukaryota; kingdom Metazoa; phylum Arthropoda; class Insecta; order Phasmatodea; family Phasmatidae; genus Clitarchus; species Clitarchus hookeri. The sequence continues at coordinate 767,969 of NQII01000472.1, forward strand.
TACAAATTACTAGTACTCAAAATCGCTGTACACAAAATATATGCTACTTTAAAAATTATACAGTGCTCGCAGAAAAATAAAACTATTGGTATCTGTTCGTAAATTTATTGCACACGAAAGCTATTCTTTTCTGCTTCGGGAAAGACCGGATAGATGGCGCGCATGGCATGAAAGGGCGAGTTTTGAGCCTTTTGCATTGCTCAATAGAGAGCAGTGCAGTCTGCCTCCCCGTATTTTTAAAAGTTTACTGTTCTTCTATTACTGGCTCGGAATGACACGAATTTGAAATATATTTCGTCAAATTATTAGAAAAATTAATTCAACTATATTATGCAATATTTCTTTATGATTTTGGAATTAATATCAAGCCTGTATGGAAAGCATGGTTGGTGACGTGAAAAAGGTTTTGAATTTTTGTTTCATTTGGATATGGATCGTTTTATTGTACATTTAATTTTGAACACCCATACATTACTACTTTAAAAATAAGTTTAGTTTGTAGAACTAACAACCACTGTTTTGTGACTATGTAAAATAAAATGTATTAATTAATCTAGGAACTCTTTCTAATTGCGTATTTTCTGCGTGTCTAATGTGCGCCGGCAGTGCACCCAGAATAGCCAACGTAATATTAACTTTTGTTCGTTCGTGCATCAGCTGATACAGGATTTTGTAAATGGCACTTTGTTTGTTTTGTATACTTCAATTTGCCACTCGCTGACTGTCAGAATCTCTCCCACTTATATTAAACAGACCTTACCAGCAATTGAAACAACCCATTTAAGTAAAACTGTGTTCTGCAAAACACAAAGAACAGAAAGTAGCTATGGAATGTCTTTTGAAGATATTTAGTTCTGTCCGGTTCCTTGCCAGGCAAGACTTAACACTGCAAGGACATGAATCATACAGTGGAAATTTTGTACATTTATTGAAGCTAAGAACTGAAGACGTTCCTAATTTACAACAGTGGACAGCAAAATTACAAGAGACATTCACCAGTAATACTATACAAAATGAAATGCTGGAAATGCTGGCAAATTAAATTGTAACATATATTTGTAGTAAGATTCGGTCGCAGGTAACACCATTTTTTTTGTCGTCTGTGGTAGTACACGTGACATAAGTGAAGTGGAACTGTTAAGTTTATGTATTCGCTGGGTTGATGTCAACATTGAAGCACGTGAAAGTTTTATTGGACTTAACAGTGCGATAAGTACATCGGGAGAAACAATTGCAAGTTTCATTTAGTACACTAAGAGGACAAACGTATGATGGCATTGCTAATATGAGCTACAGTAAGAAAGGTGTGCAATCTATTCTGAAAGAAAAATATTGTTTAGCATTATTTATATACTGTGAAACCAACGGTATTAATGTGATCGGTAAATAATGTTGCGATACTTCTGCCACTGCAAGAAATGCCATGCACTGGGCACACGAACTCGGTGTATTGGTGAGCACATCAGTAAAAGCGAAAACAAAATTTGCCCACATCACTGAAGCCATAATTGAAGGCTTTGTGACCAATGTTCTTAAGATAAAACCCTTCTGTCCTACTCGATGGATTTACAAGGGGATTTCAAATAAAAGAAATTTTGGACAAGTACCATGTTGTGTTGCAAACACTTGAAGAACGACATAGAGAAGAAAACTAGCAGTTATAATGTAGTGGCTTGCTTACAGTTTTCGAATCAGGGACAACAATCTTAGGATTATTGCTGGGGCAGAAAATAATTACTACGCTAGAATTTCTCAACAAATCATTTCAAGGCCATCAGCAAACAGTGTCAGGCCTCATGAAGTTTGTCGATGTAACCACTGCAGGTATTGAAGGTTTAGGGAATAAAGAGGTTTTGACATTATACTGAAGGAAGCAAACCAGAAAGTGGCTCAATATAATTTACAACCCATATTAATTCCCAGGTCGAAGTAACCTCCAAGCCGCTACACAGGACCTGCAGGATTATTCACTACTGGTACAGTGTGTGAACATTATCGTAAAGAATATTTTGCTACCATACATGCAGCATTGCAAAGCTTAAAATCGAGGTTTGATCAGGAAGGACTGAAGTGCTTGCAAGAGTTGGGATCAACATTGATTTCAGGACAAATCAGACTGATTTATTAAAAGTGTATTTTGATAAAGATGTTACATCTCTGGAAATTGTACTGAAGATTTTAAGCGACAATATAATGTGTTCTGTGTCGATGATGCTCAAACTTTACTCAAGCAAATGGTGCCAGAAATACGATCCTTGTTTAAGAACATCGAAAATTTGTACTACTGTTGATCGGAGTGCCCAGCTCATCTTGCGAAGCATAACGGAGCTTCAGTTCTTTACACCGCCTAAAAACGTAATTGAGAAACAGTATGACACAGTAGCGACTGAATCATGTGGTCATATGCCATGCACATCATGCTCTACTGGCCAACTAAAACCTCTGATTTGATGGAAATATTTTTAGCAGAAAATGTCAGCCGGAGAACCATATTTGGTACAATTATCACTTAGTACACAAAAAATTAAGTTGATTTGTATTTTATGTAGGAAAATATCTTGGGTTACAAAATCTTACATAATGTGAAAGAAAATTGTTCAGTGATGATATTACCTCAATGAACAACATGCTTGAAAGTCAAATATATCTATTATTCACATTGTGTTTCTCTCCTATTTCTATTCACAAAAATTGCCCACGTCCTCCCCAATATCAACATGCCAAAGAGACCTACCGTGCTGACCAAGTGCAGGGTGTTGAATCAGATGATTGTTGTGGTGAACCAGACTGTGTATCATTACATTGTGTTTAAGAACATTTCGAGATGAACACTTTCATTATGAGGATAATTTCAGGTTTTTGTTTTTCAGTAAACAAGTTATTTTACTATTCATTGACTTTAATTTGTTACTCAAACAATGTATGCCATATGTTTTGGCATTCTGTAATACACAATTGCATTTACAATCAAGATTTTTGTATTTTTTCAAAAGATATCTTATCCAGTAATGTTGTTTCCAAAACCTGCCTTCTCAAAGGTATAGTTCCAAAACCTGCCTTCTCCAGTTTTAAAGTATGAATATAAACTATACTGTACAAATTAACCCAACCAATCTCCATTACTGGTTTGTTTAACATACATGGTGTATTTTACAAGCAAAATAATTGGTTATTAACTTATACAGTACTGTAAAACTGTTTGTCTTGATTTGTGGAAAAAAAGAAAAAGTGGAGAAGACACATTTTCTAACATAAGACTCATTTGTCCCCTTCGTAGTTATGCACAGTTCCACAGTGTTACAGTTCTGCCATGAGTGAAAAAATGACAATTTGCTCAGCTCAGTACAAACTTCAACACAAACTATGCGATACTAATCTGGTGACTGAAGATGTGCAAACATTCTCTGTCACAAGCTAAGAGGAGGAGGGAAAAATTAAGTGGTTACCTGCACAAGGTTTCATCTCCTCCCCCCCCCCCTCTTGAAAGTGCCTAGGTCGAGGAAGAGCACAAACTCAAGGAAGGAAGTTTTTATAGATGTAAATATGGACTATGGAGACACCTGCTCTTTTGCTGAGGTGGGTGAAGGGTGAAGTATATCAGTCACTCTTAGACACAGTTAAACCAGGCCACTGTTTCCCTGCTTAAATCATTGTTCAACTTCAAGAGCAAAAGATATTATATGGCTGTTTTACATGCTGGACTCGGGGACTAATTTTCGGGGATTAATGGGCAAGGTGTGGCCTGTGGTTCGCTTACAGAATAGCACATAAACTGAAATGCATTGTGTTAATTAGAGTTTAAGATGGTAGAGTTACTAAGTTTTGTAAATTAATTACAGTAGACAAAGTTCGTTGAAATTTTGTAACTCAAAAGTTTATTCGCTATATAAAAATGCTATGAAACTAATATGTAAAAAAAGAGCGCACTAGCTCAAAATGTTCTTCAAAACCATAGGTGTAAATTGCTTTCTCAATCCGTGTAAAAATGAATAAACTACGAAATCTGCCACTGTCTGCATTAAGATTATTAAAAAAAATGTATTTAAACGATCTAAAACAATGTAATGAGATGTAAACAGGATCTTAAAATAACTGTCTCAAAGGAGTAATACAGGTAACTTTGTCTTGTGACTTACAGAAACAAAAAAAAATTCTCTGACTAGATCAGATTATGTTAGCAGGTGAATTATTCATTTAAAAATTTAAATCTCAACTTTTTGTTGTGTAAGCACTTAGCTGTAATCAAAATATTGAATTGATATCCAACATTTACCAAACAACTTATTAAAGCACCTACCAAGGCGTCACAGTGCTCAAATATTGGACTTTTATTCAGGAGGACCCAAGGTCCAATTCTCAGTCCAGCCATCATTCAACTAGTTTTTTTTTTTTTTTTCCACGATTTCCTGAAATAACTTCATCACTCATGGCCGAGTCATTCCTTTATTCCCTTCAAAAGTTGTACTTTTTTATATCTCTATCTCTAATGACTTTGATCTCGACGAGACGTAAATTCATAAATGAAATAAATAACTTGGTTTAGCATCTTCTTTACATCTTCTTTACACTATCCACAAACATCAGCGCTTAATCAACAACAGCACATGTCTTCAAATAAGTGTAACATCCGACTTGCACTTGCTACAAAACAAAAAATGAGAATATAGTGTCCATGTGGCTTGAGGGGAAGATGCTTTGCAAGACGGATGGGCATGGGGGTAGAGGAGGGCTCGTACCTGCGAGACTGCTTATTCGTTGGTGGGAAGAAAAACTTTTTCATCTTAGTACTGCCGACATCATAAATACCTACGAACCCTCATCATTCTGTATTTTAAATGTTTGCATTGATTGAAATAACTTGAATGTGAATATTCCATCTGCTGTAAGAAATTCCGGTCACTTAACTTAAGACTAATGCATTTATAAATATCAAAATATAAAATAATGGTTTAAAATGACATGGAGAAGGCAAACTCACTTAACTGTTCCACTTGCGGGCCCTGCTGTGTTGGTGCGGTGTGACATGGTCGGGAGTCCGCTGACAGGTGGGTGTCTCGGAAGACTGTTGCCGTGCTGTGCCCAGTCCTCTGGGTGGTTGGAGTGGTTCAGGTGTCATCCAAACAGCAAGATGCCTGATGCTTCACTGGCCATGGATGTAGGTGCCAGTCTGTTGTCTGGCACAAGCGACTAGGTAGCTCTGCTGCATCGGTCTGCTGCGGTGCTGATGTTGTGTGGTTGCCTGGCAGCAGCGACACTGTTGGTGCAGGTGGCATGTGTGCTGACTGGTGCGCCACGTGTCGGGACGCAGTACTTCATGGCACTGAGGGACTGGCACGATGGTTGGCGGAGGCAAGCCAGGGGCGGCGGATGATGACGAAACACTTGAGCTGCAGAAAAAGCGTGGTATCCATCGGCATCTTTGGGGGTGGGACGGGTTTCCCGATGTTGAGCAGCTGGTTGGCATGCTTGTGTGTCATTCCAAGGGTTCACCTTCGGATCCTGCTGGTTCCTCAGGGCCAGTCGTGAGTGGTTCGGACTGGGCCCATGTACTGACGATCCCGATGGCTGGCATTCTGTGGGTGCCTAAGTGCTAGACATCGTGTCGAAATGGTAGATTTATTCAGCTGATTCGTCTACTTCTACCTGTGCTGGGTTCACATCGGGGCTGGTTGCTCCAATGCATGCTGTTAGTTGTGAGCTAGTCGTCGCTGGGGCACTCGGTGTCTCGACGCTGGTCGTCGGGGAGCTTGGTGCCGGTGGTGGTACTAGTTCCTCATGCATCGACTGAGCATGCGAGGTCGCGCCTTCATCCTTCCTCTTCACGATGGTGTCCTGCAGTCTGAGAGGTGCCATGGTGCCGGTCGTCTCTCCACCATCAGAGAGTGATTGTTGGGCATCGGCGGGGTTGGTGACATCAGTCAGTGGTGTCCCCAGGTCGTCAGTAGTGACTGCTTTTGCCAGGCGCATGCCATCCCGGTGTATCATTACTCGCCATCGCAGGTTTATTTGCACCAGGTATGACGTGTCACTAAGTTTCTCACAGACCTGGTGTGGCCTACTCCACTGAGGTGTAAAGCTCACACAGTAATTGACCTTCTTGTCTGATAATGGGGTTCCTGTAAATAAGTACACAACTTGCCCTTCACGGTGTTAGCCAGGGGTCGACTCATGGTAGGTAACCATGTTCATATGTAGGCATCCTGTCTTTCTTTCACCTGATTGATGCACTGCCCCCTTCTCTCCCTAACTAGGGAGTCTGTGGGTCTGGCGCTCGATTCCTTCCATGGGCACTGATATCAAATACACTAGCAACCAATACCGGTAAGCTAGAAGATTTCTGCGAGAAAATCCGGTGGTATTGTCACCTCCAGCCAGCAGATATCAGCACCTGTGTTTAATATTACATTCCATTGATATTAATAATATGACACCAACATGGTGGATACGAAGATGAAATTTTCTTTTCCCTCTGGAAAGTTTATTTAACAATGACGAACACTTAAGCAACGAAAACTAATTGCCAATACGTAAAATGTTTTAGAAGTGGAAAAAATTTACTGACGAATTAAAATAATAAACAACTTTTGAAATATTTCTGGAAATATAATAATAGTAACATATTTTGCCATTGTGTTATTTTTCGCGCACACACCTATGCTATTTGTATTGAGCTGTCCGGTATTTGTCTCTAGTGTATTTGCTGATATTCGCCAGGGCATACCAAGCTGTCCCCATACAGTAGTTTGGCAGGTGATTGGCCGTTGGCATCGTTTTTATGGTTGCATATACAGAACAATGCAGCTGGCAAGTGTTCTCCCCACAGGGTGTGATCAGTGTCCACGTGTAACCAGAGCTGCGCCTTTAGCTCCTGGTTACAGTGTTCAGTTGGGTTGGCCCTGTGGAGGCAGATGTCTGTGTTTAGCTGGTTCATATGCATTCGTTGCCATGGTCCCGCCACTTTTCCCCTGATAATTGGGCATCGTTATATGGCAGGAGGTTTTTCGTGTATCCCAATTTGGGGAAAATTTTGACTCCAGAATTCTGAATATTTTCTTAATATATGAGCTTGAGAGGGAAAGACCTCACCCCAGAATGTGAACAAGTCCGTTACTACTAAAATTAATTGTTTCCCATTGGCTGTCCGTAGGTATGGGCCTATCAGGCCAAGTGCAATTGTTTTGTATCAATGAGTTGGCAGCCTTTCTTTCTATTGCATTATGCCATAGGCGCGGTGCATTTTCAATCATTTGCACACATGGCAGCGGCGAACGAATTCTCTTGTGTGTTTTGTTAGGCCAGGCCAGAAGTAGTTCTCCAGAATGTTTCTTTTCGTTTGCACTACTCCCTGGTGTCCCAACAGCTAATGGCAATAGGCGGAAGTAATGACTAAGTTGCGCATCTCTGTGAGTACATGTACACGCCAGCGGTCACTCTTCCCGGCAGAGAAGCTTTCTAAGCATCCATCAACAACACACCAATGTGCTATCTGTTCGCGCTCGCACTGCTTGTAGCATTGTCGGGCTTCCTCTGCACTGTGTTGCGACAGGAGCACTTGTTGGTAGACTTGATCGGCTGACAGTATTAATGTCGGCCTGCCTCATTACATTCTTGTATTTGTGGGAGTATTTTAATACTGGGACTAGTGGGCATTATATCATCCCAATCGCCCTCTTCCTTGGCAATCTCATTTTGGCAAGGGGACCTGAATAGCGCATCGGCCAACTGATTTGCAGCCCTTTGTACATGTTCGACTGTAAAATCTTATGCTTGTATAAGCATGGACCACCTGGTTAGCTTGCCCCAGGCCTGCATTGTTTCGTAGAGCCACGCCAGACAATAGTTGTCCGTACGAAGGGTAAACCTCTGGTACACTAATTGTGGACTGTAGAGTTTCAGTACCCATACAATGTATAGGCATTCCCTTTCATTGAAATCATACCTCTTCTCCATGGGACCGAATTTAGCACTCCCATAATCTATTACACATCGCTCCCCATACTGGAACAGTACCATGCCTAACCCTTCTTGACTTGCATCCATCTGCCTGGTCGGGTCGAGGAGGGTGTGTGCGTGGCACGGACTAGAATTGTACTTAACCACTTCAAAGGCGTTTGCAGCATCTTCCCCCCAGGGAAAACTGTGGTTAGGTGAGAGTAAGTCTGTCAGCGACACAATCACCATGTCAAATTCTTGTATGTACTGGCACAACCAATTTACCAGGCCGAAATATTTTCGGAACTGTTTCCACGTGCACGAGGGTTTGATAGTCCAGAATGATCCTGAGATGTTCCTGACTTGGTCTGTTCCCTTTCGCATCTACCAGATGCCCTAGGTAGTTTAGGCTAGTCTTCCCAATACTGCATTTGTAAATTGCGCATGTGAGGTCATTCATGGCAAGGCGTTCAAGCACAGTTGACAGGTGTTTGAAGTGATCGTCCCAGGTTTGAGACCAGATGACATCATCGAGATAGGCTATATTGAAATCGCCGACAAGTTCATCTAATACATGCACCATCAAATTTATGAATGTAGACAGAGCACATTTCAGCACAAATGGCATTGCACAAAATTGAAATTTGCTGCTGTTCGAGGTCATGTATGCAGTTTTAGGCCGGTCAGCTTGATGTACAGGTATTTGACAATATCTACTACATATGTCTAGTGAGGTTAGGATCACTGCATTCTCGAGTAGGTTCAGTGCGAATTTTCACTGATTATCAGTGGTGGCACACTTTGAGTAACCTTATTGAGTGGCCGGAAATGAATCCAGAAATGCCACCTTCCATCTTTTTTAGGGTAAAGCATGTATTAGAGTTATTGGAGCTTTCTTATGACTCGGTGATACAGTCCTGAATCATTTACTCCAATAGTTCATTAATGATTTTAATCTGAAATGGGCCATATTCCCGGGGTGTGATGTAGAATGGTTCATCATGGGTTGTTTTTATGGTGTGCTCAGTTACAGTTGTGCATTGCAGTGGGTCTTCTGTAGCAGACACATCTGCACACTTATTAAGAACTCGTTGGATCGCCTCACGATACTGTTCTGGTAATGCATGCTCAAAACTGTCTAAATCTACATTCGGTCTAGACGCCACTTGAGGCCTGTGTAAGTGGTACACAGGTCTGCATTCTGTGTTGCCAAAATGGATACAGTCCCTAGCGAGTTAGATTATGGTGTCGTGCTCGATTATAGATGGTGTGCCGAGAATGGCATCTTCGCGGATTTAATCGGCCACAAATGCTGTTACTGACATGTCTGTAGACGAATTTTTTAATGAGAATGATGTCTCACCAAGCTTATAGCTATTGCCAGGCATGGTTGTAAGTTGAGTGGGTTGGTAACACTGATTGATGTCCCCTTTGTATACTAACTTTACAAGTGTATAGTTGTGCGATGCAGTAGTCTCAATTAGTGCAACAGTAACTAACACAGTTGTTAACGCTCACTGGGATGCATAACAAACAATCAAAATTAGTACTTACTTGGCACAAGTAATTCAGTATATGTGAGTTCTGATGAGTTGGTGTTGATGTTGCAGTTCCATTCAGGGGGAGGAATAGGGAGCCCCAATATGCCCTATTCTTACGCTGTGATTCATGCCGGTTGTAGTGCGTCAGTCAGTGCATATCCGACATCGTAGAACACTATACGCCGTTGGAGTTACATTGCCATTACTTGGCGTGGTTGTCGCATCACTTCTGCCACTTTTGCTTGGTGCGGTTAGTGTTTTCCCCAGCCACATGCATTCGGCAGGTCATGCGGGCATTGAGGCGATCATTGGCAGGTGAGAATTGGTCTTATCAGCGGTACTTTGTATGTCCCGATTTGACTCAGCACTTTGACTAGCTACATTAGCATCACTTTTGCCAAAACTCCCACTGAAATTTGATTGGCGGTATTGTGGTTGGCATTCTAGGTCCCTGTTTACAATGATTGTGGTGCGCATGAACCATCGGAAACTGGTGAAAACCAGAGTTCTCAGAGCTGCTTTCTATTTAGGATGCACGGTTTCGACAATGACTTCCAGCACATCATCCGGGGGTCTGTTTTCGTAGTACCTGTTGGCTAGAATGATTTTCCAGCTGACGAAAGTTTCTAGGTCTCCTTGCTGAGCCTGTTCCTCGGTGAACACTACTAGTTTATGTTTCCGAGTGGTGTATGTACTGGCGTAACACGACGTGAACTTCTGGGTGAACTGCTGCCACATCATGTTATACTCAGCCAATGATACACACCATGTGTGGGCATCTCCAGTCAGCTGGTTTCTGACTATGCTGGCCCGTTTTTATTCACCAACCCTGTAGGGCCATAGGTGGGTAGTGCAGTCGGCCAGGGAGGCCCTTAAATCCTCGTTCCCTTGTCCATAGACTGTAGGGAGGGTTTGAAACTTCGCCGGTGTTGTTGATGTTTGCACATTGTTAGATGATGAACCTTGGTGTGCTGGTGATTGTGACCATGACATCTGAAAGCGAGGCGGTGGAAAGGGTGGTAACAGCAGGTCCTGCCCTCTTCCAAAGTATGTCAGTGGCAGATGTGTAATGCGGCCATGGTTTAGTAGCACAGCTGTTCCTGTGCGCGGAGTTTCTGCTGTTGTGGGTTTCATGAGGCAGTGGTCAGATGCTCCATCTGTCACTGTGGTGGCCACGTGTGTTTGTTTACATCGGCAGCAAAAAAACCTTGCTATCTGAAATTTGTTCCACACCTCGCTCCTCGGACCCACTTGGTGGAATTGGCCTGAACACTGTTAGCATGTCACGGGCGTTGGTCCAGGTTTTCTACACTGTGCTATGGCTCACTGGTTTTGCGCGTTGGTTGCTGATGATGATTGAAAGTTCTGGGGTGTTTTGAGTTCCATTATCTGGTTGTTCTGAGATTCACACTGACTACACTGAAAGTTATTGTTCTGCACAGATGGCCACTCGGTGGCTGAGAGACAAGTGGAATGAACCACGCCTAGGTACAGGCTTCATCGGACAGTGTCTGTTCCTGTGCCTGTACACGTGGCTCTTGAGCACTTGCACCCCATCGCGGTCGATGCGAGAGGAGGTACGAAACGCGATTCAGCATCAGTCAGTGGACAACAAAGATGTTTGCTTTCAGGTCGTATTTAGCCTATGAGTCTTCAGTCCTGATTTTGCCACAAGTCCAGCATGTTTGACCACATGGTCACGTTGGTGGATTAAAAGCCATTTCACACTCACTCGCAGTAGCACCTCAAGTCGCGGTGTGGATGTGCGTAAAGTTCCATTGGTCGCGGAAATATTCCTGGGAGGTCACAACCTCTGCTGGAAGTGGACCCTTTTGCGCATGCAGTGTGGCTCGACCAGTCAGCTGTCACAGAGTGGTGGGAGTGCGCCATTCAGTATGTGTAGGTGGTGACAGGTAGGTGCTAACATTACTGATGCTTTGTCCCATGACGAGGGTGGTTCAGGCCACAATATGGTGGCTTGGGGGTGGTCGCAGTTGCTGGTGAATGCAATATGGCGAGACATACAGATTAAAACTCCATATTTAAAGCTATATTTTGCTTGGCGCCATTTAACTTGGCTCTGTGTGTGGAGGAGTATGTCGTAGGGGAGATAGACATAATGTTGAGGATGGAGTAGTGGTGTCCTACCCACACCCAACACACTCGTGATGTAAATACATCACATGCAATTTGAAGAGCGCCAACTCGTATATCAGCTAGCTCGGACGAGTACGAGTGTCTCTTACTTCGGATGTGTGGCCATCGACCACTTGGCAAATATTCCCTTACACTGCCACGAGTATCTGTCATGGTTGAGTGGGGTTGTTAGAGTCACCTCTTCACACTCCTTTGTTATGTAACATAAACTAAAACATGGTAAATTATTTACTGAGAGGTTACCTGGAGTGGGCCAATTCCCGAAGCCTTCACATGAAGTGGGTTCTCATAAATAATAACACAAATACCCGTTTCACTGTTTTATACAGATAATGTGGTAAAATTACACCACTATCTTGCACTAGAGTTGAGATACACAACTTAAGCAGGCCTGGTGCTTACAGCTCACCAGTGGTAGTTGCAGAGTTAAAAGCCCAAAAATGGCGATAGAAAAATTATACTTTCTGAGTTACATCTGCAGGGTGCGACGAGTCTGCAAAGATGATGTGGTACGGTCTCCCCGGAGGATAAAGATAGTAAAGGTCCTGGTAAGCTAAAATTGAATCTATTGAACACTATATGATCGGCAAAGATGTTTGGAGTCCCCCAGATACATGAAACGTACCCGACACCTACGCCCACTTGATTCAGACTAATGCGGTGCCGGGAGGCAATGTCGGAGCAGGCCATTGCCTCCCGTGCAAAACACAAGGATACATTTTTACGTGACCTACTAAACATTGCATTTATTGTGCTTAAGACTAGATATATGAAACACTGGTACCTGAAAATATAGCTTGTTTTGGGTTGTCACTCCTCGCCAGAAAATCTCTCTAAGACTTTTCTAGCCCTTTTAAATTAACATCTCAAAGTTACACATTAACTTTCAGTGTTGAAATTACTAGCAATGAACTTAAAATACAGTACATACATGTTTACACTGTCACTAGACTTGATCTACTCTATTTGAGTATTCGTTAATTTAAATTGGTAAATGTTATATTTACACATTTTGAGCAAATGGCCTGCACTGCTGTAGCCGTTTAATGTTTATTGACAAAAAATTGCTCAATTAACTTTGCAAAATATTTAACACCTAAGACATATAGCAATACACTTTAAAAATTACTCTCATTATTATGCAAGCTAATTGATAGAATTGAGAGTTTTGTTAAGGCCACATGACAACTTGACAATATCAATTTTCATGTGTCCCTATGTCTTTGCATTATTTTCCATGATAACATTTCCTGATGCATAATAAAACATGAGGAATAAAATGCAGTAGGTGAACACCTTCAAACCTCTACAATTTGTAAGCTACCTCGTATAAATTTAATGTGGTTAACTTGATCACTGTGGTTCCATTAAATATGTGACTATTTGGGTCGCAGGGCCCATGCACCTCGTGTGCGAAAAGAATTTATGCCAAGAAAAATATGGACTAATATTAGAGCAATAACAACAATTTCCCTTTACTATTTCTCATTATATTTCCCCATTTTTCTTTTTTACATCTGATTACAATACCATGCAATATCATCGAACAGATTATGAGGCATGACCATTAAACATAAAAGGGGTTATTGACACATGACAATACACAGTGAGTAAAATACATTTCCATACATTGCCTGCCTATATATTTTCTTCCACACATTACGAATATACAAAAATAAAACACAAAGATATTTTGTCTGTGCATAGCTCATGAAGTGTACTAATCACACTGCACATAACATTAGAAAATATAACGAAAATTACCTTGTTTATACACTACATCACATCACACTGACAACAGACAATAGGGAATTTTTTTTCCATACACTTCAATTCGTGTACTTCAGATAACTACACATTGTACACTGCATTAGTGATCTGTTGGGTCAACCTTTGTTTTAATAATGTCTTATTCGTTTTCCCATCCCTCCTAATAGTTATTGGGGTTTTCTGGTTCCAATTTGTTGCATTCCTATAACAATGCAGACTTTAATTGTTGCTTGTTTCTTATAGCATGTTTCATCAGTCTTCTTTTCAGCTTCTCCCATAGAGGCCCAATAATATTCATATCGGGTGACTTGGGAGAAGTATGCAGTTGATGTTTTGTGTTATACAACAACCATAGCTTCACATTTGATTATGTGTGTTTGGGGTCATTATCCTGCTGAAATATAAATTACTACATTTACGGTGAGTTATTTCACAACTGTCATGAAGATTTTGTTTCAGAATGACCAGGTACAGTCGCCAATCTATATTTCCATCCACAGAAACCAAGTTTACCACACCTGCAGCACTCATCCCCATACACAAACACCCCTTCCCCCATGCTTCACTGTTTGTGTCAAATTTTGACTTCGCATCTGTTTATTAGACTTTCGCCACACCAATACTCTACCACCCGAACCAAAAATTCTAAACTTGTGTTCATCACTAAAGAGTACAGAATCCCAGAAGGCCTGTAGTTTGTTGACATGTTCGTTGGCGAATGCCAATATCTTCCATCGATTGATCTTACTAGCATGGACATTCTTCGAGAAACTCTGCCACGATATCCAGCTTTCTCAATGATGCTACTGATAATATGAGGCACTACCTTATTCCTATTATCCCTTTCAACCATAGCAGCCAGCTCTGGTGCACTTATCTTTGGATGTTGCATAATGTACCTCAATACTGCATGTTTATGGTTGGGATCCAGTTTTGTCGGTCGTCCTGAACAACTTCTATTCCCCAGATATTTTGTTTGCATGTACCTATCCAGCACACATTGTACATAATAAAGTGGTTACTTGATGACATCGAATATTTTTCTTATGTTTTGCCACTCTTTCCTCAGTTTGACTATTAAATTGCTAATGAGTATTAGTATTTCCATAATATTCAGACTTCTGCAGTTTTTCAGTATTCCTGCAGACACATAAACCTCACTACTGATTGTAATGTTGACATTGTCAAGGTTACCCATGGCTGGTTGAGTGTTGGATTGCCCGATGCCATAACCCAGTGGAGAGTTAATGATGAGGATCATTATGGATATCTCCATAAGTTTGTTGATGATGTCGTCACATACTTACTGTTGCGCTATTTATACCTGATGACGAGACTGTAGGCCGTCTCGTAGGCCTGAAATATACTATGAAATTATGTGTGATGCTACAAAGGGTGTAGTACCCTACAATGATTTGACACAGTTAACTTGGTAAAGTGGTTTATTCACTGTTCTGACTACAGGTGAATAATATATAAAAATGGACCCAGCACTTATGGCCTGTCAGTGACCTTAGCGTGAAATAAATGTGGTAAAATGTTGATATGCGATTGTGTTAAGCTCTCTGGTGAGAGAGCGGTTTGCTCTCCCCTCAGTACAGTAGAAGATAATAACTGTTCCAGTTGACTAATTAGTATTACTATTGTAGTGAAATGGTTGCAGCCTAAATGATGGTGCCGAGGGGGCTCGTGGAGCAGGCGACCAACGCCGCCGGTCTGGTCCGTGTGCTGAGACAAACTGCCAGAGTGGCCTCGGTTTGCATCACGAGTGACCAGAACCGAAGTGAAACGGCGAATAGTGATATATAACATGAGCACTCTGTGATATCATTGTAATGGTGAAAAATTGTATAAATTAAATGAAACACATTGGTGACACCCCCGTTTATTAACAAATGTTTGTTATGCTTGAAGTTGTGAAGTTGATGGGGCATGCCACCACACTAAATGATATGTTACAATGTGGGAGGCCTCTATAGGCAATCTCCCTTTTAGAAAACATAATTACTCTTATACAAATTAACATTATTTTAGTATTACATTTTCTTGTGAAAAGTGTTTGCATTTCACTTGCTATGACACGTTTGCATTTCACTGGCTACAGTGTTGCCAGGTGGCTGTCTCCTGAAAGGATGGACGAGTCCACCTGGGCAAAGGGGCGTGGAATGCCCTGCTTGATTGCTATTAATACAATAAAACACACCCCTGACTGTAGTTGTGAATACGGTGACTGTGTTTAATATGTTTTTAAAAATGCTGCACACTACTGGATGACACTTTGGGGGCACTTATCACTTCAGCTTCGGCCTACAAGCCAGCTGGCATCACCTGGTGGTGCATTACATCGTAGGTCGTGATGCGAGCTGCTACGAAGCAACGACCAATTTCCAGTGCGCCCAACGACTGTGGCTGTAAGTTAAACACCGTCTAGGATCGACTACTTGTTTATTAAGAGTTACCTCTTGTAATAAATGAGTAGGGCGGTCTCTTGAGTTGCATAATTCTTGTTGGCAAGAAGGTACAAGTTCTGTTCTTGTCGACCTGCACTATGCACTCTTGGCCTGATGTAGTTGGTGCGGCCTGGTGTAGTTGGTGTAGTTGTGACTGCGTTAGTCAGAGTGGTCACAAGGAGCTCGTGGACGCGTGATTCATGTCAATGTGGATTCCTTACTTGTAGCTAGTTTGCTTTAATGCTACTATCAACTGGTGTACAGAGACTTATTTGACCATCAATGTGCACTCTCTGACATCTTCTTATTTGCCTAGACACACACAAGAATTAATGTCGCAGTTGTACCTACATATAAATTTATAATTACGACTTGTTTTATATGCACTATGGAAATGGTCCTACACATGTTAATAGTGATACAGTGAATGAAACAAACATAATGGAGAAGTGTTCAGAGACATATTTTACTCACTCTAGGTAAGTTTTGCAAATACAGTTAGATTAAGGCCTGATATATACTAAATATAAAATCTTCATAAACTTGGTTATGGTGGTAACAAAAGACAAATAGGCAAGGGCGTTAAACATGGAAAGGGGTTGAGTCTTGATTTGGTTATGCACACAGGGTGCAATAAGAAAGAGGCATAACATGAGTAAAAACAAGCATGCAGACTAAGCTGCTCACAATTTTCCCATGCTGCAAATTCTTTATTAGCATTGACACTAACAACAATCAAACTACACGAATAGCCATAATCCAGCAAGCTAATTTATAGGTGAAGACGAAATCGTACAGTGTATAAAAAAGCAATTAGGTGCAACTGCATACAAATTCCCGTTACGAAAGCAGTATAATTTAGGAAGTAATACATTTAATAGGGTAAACTCAAAGCATAAAGGTATGGTTACATATAACTGCACACATTTTACCAATGCAGTAAATTCACAAATATGTTGATATAAGGTATGACTCAAATAATATTCTCGTCAAAATGATAATACATTATCTAATTGACCCTACTTAATATTAAAGAGAGTTTCCAAACCTATTAATCTATTCAGGGTATCAAATAGTCACCCTTCCCAAAGTAAAGAAATCAGAAATTTCCGACAAATGGAACAAACAGTACACTTCAAAAGTAAAAAGTAATTTTGAGTCTCGCCCATGGGATTCTACGCATTCGTTTTTGGATCGACATCAAAGTTAATCGGAACTAAGGTTACAAACACAGAATGGTAAATTTCATAACCTCACATTAATTATTTGATCATATGAATGTCGTTACCTAATAAACGAAGCAAAGTTCACACTTGCCGAAGCAAGAATAATTATTAGCCTTAAGGCCATACATACTAGCTTGGTCAAATGGAAAACAGACATGAAATGTGTTATGGCAAAATACCACAATGAGAAAGACTAAAACAAATACAGACCTACTTTGGGCTGAAATAACAAATTTTAATGAAAGGAGGCCAAACCAAATTTATAAAAAATCCTAGACCTTCCATCTTTTTTTATATTCTCAGAACAGTTGCACAAAAGCAAGCAACAAGATGGGCCGTTTCAAAGATGCTGGTACCAAGGTGCCATGTCATCACAATCTGACCTCTGTCAAACTCAGATAGATCGGCTGCTTTTCCCAACTTTAACATTGCAGACTCTACTAACAGTGAGCCCGTGGACCCGCCCAGTATATACCATGATGCCAACACATCACATGTAACCCTCAAAACGAAAAACGTTCCCGGGTCGGGATGGTCATAATGTAAAGGCTCATTGGTCTATAATGTGGGGTCATATAGTTGTTTCACAATCTGCACTGCAGAAATCAGTGTTGCAGGAATTGCACTTTGCACATGAAGGTATGGTAAAAATAAAAATTAATGTTAGATCATATTTTGGTTGGACCAATTTGGATTACGATATAAAAAATGTTTTAAAGGGCTGTGATGTTTGTGTGTATGTTTGAGCAGAACCACCAAAAGCAAAACATGTATCATGGCTTAAATCTAACTGTCGATATGAAAGAGTTCATGCTAGTTTTCTGGGCCCGTTTCAATATTCAATGTTCAATATTCAATAAATTGTTCATGTATTTTCCAAGCAGCCTGAAGAATTTATCATGAAAAATCTGGACTCGGAGGGGGCAGTGGAAAAGCATAGAGGATATTTTAGTATATTTGGAATTCCAAAGTATTTGGTAACTTATAATGCAACAATGATTTGTTCGCAAGGATTTTCTATATTTTTAGTTCAAAATGGCACCAAGGACGGAAATCTTCACCATTTCATTCAGCAACAAATGGACTTGAATAAATTGCTATTAAAATTGTAATGGTTATTTATACAAAATGTAAAAAAAGTGGGATTATGCTTTATTTCAAAGTTGTACTCAGACAAAAATAATGACCGAGCTAGTCTCGAACTTCGTTCCTTCTACTGTAATAACCACTTGGGTGGCCTGTGGTCAGTCACCACTGTGAACCACCTACTGTACAAATATAATACAATTTCTGTTTTTTGTATCTTATCATTTCTTACTGACGTATACCTACAACTTAAGACAGGTTACTCTGCAAGTCTCCATCGTGACTCGTTATGCCTTGTTCACTTCCTGTTGTCGCACCATCACCAACCTTCATGTCCATACAGCACTTACATTAGTTGTTACTGTTACCGACCTCAGAATATTTACAATACTTACAATACCTTCATCTATAATTTCTATCGGATTGGTTTACTAATTATACATTCTACTCTAGTTACCTAGACAGTTTAGGAACATTAAAAATTACTTCATCAGAGCTATCTGTCACATTGCCTGACAACACACTTCTGTCAAATCCCTTAAAGTCTAGAGGTTCATAGTTTCATTTGCTATTTGTAATTTCTGAATCATCGTTGCTGTTATGGTTACAATCTGTGACTTCAGTGTGAGTGTTCATAGTTTCAGCATTGTAGTCATTACAACTTGCAACATATTGTCTTTCAGGCAGCAACTTATGACAGGATGGCCTCAGATACTTTGTATTTCTATGCAATGTTTGACCTGACTTGTCAGTCAGCACATACGACCTAGGAGCCTTATGTTTGTCAAGAATTCTGTCTGGCTCCCACACCGTACCCTTTTTCACAACCACTAGTTGACTGCTTACATACATATTCTGTAATCTTTCTCATCGTATTTTATCATAATACTTTTTTTACCTACAACTGTTTTGAAGCTAACTCTGTTTTGACAGTTGGCAAGACCTTAGGTATCAAATTGTTAGTGGCTACAGTTATTCGAGTCCTCACAAGACGACTCATTATAATCTGTAATGGTTCATACTCTATGCCTGCAAGAGGAGTATTGCAGTACTACATTAGAGCCAGTCAGTATTCCTTCCCTATTTCATTGCTCTTGCATAATATGTTCTTCGCAATTCCAATCTTCTTTTCAGCCATTCCATTTGACTGATGGTAATGGGGGCTGGATGTGTAAAACTCAAACTCGTACTCATGAGAAAAATGTTGACATTCATACAAGTGTGACATGGGCTTGTCTATGCCCCAAATTTAACTTGAGGTATGCTACACTAAATAGCGCTGGGTCCCACGTCCGGGCGCCAAATTAACTTGACGCTACGCCACTGTGGAAGACAGGGTGACTTATGGCGTCGTAGTTACGTCCTCCCGGCATAGACTATATAATACCTGAAGGTTAAGGGGTTTGCAATAATGTAGTCGGTTGCTGTTTCATTTTGAAGGACGAATATGTTGTCTGGAGATTAAACAAGAACTACATACATCAACACTTGAGAGGTGTTGTACTCTAATTTGAATTTGACTACTCGTATTAACTGTGGACGACTTCGTGGTTGAGTTTGGGGGGGGG
>NQII01000472.1:787823-817197 GCA_002778355.1 Clitarchus hookeri
TACTGACGTACTGATGTGGCCAGGGGTCCGAACCTCCCCCCCCGGCCACACTGGCGCGGTTGGCCTAACTCTCTGCTCGGCGATCCTCAACTGACTGACTACTCTGGGCAGTAATAATCAACTGTTATCCCACTTCTCTCGCAAAAGGGTTTTTATGCAGGCCAGCCTCCCTCCTTAAGTGTCGGCACGTGTCTCTATTATTAGGGGAGGGGATGAGGTGGTGGAAAGCAGAACAATGCCTTTCAAAACACGTGCCCTGGTTCCTGAAGGTTGGGAGGGGGTGGCACTTTGCTCCTAGCTTGCTCTGTCAGCTACTTCTCGGTGCGTTTCCACATTGTCCTGTGTTTAGCTAAGGGGGGAAGGGGGTGTTCTCGGCACCATTATCCAGCTCGTCAGCTGTTTCTTCCGCGGTGCTTGTTTTCTGAATTTAGGCGAACTGCGTTTCTATATCTCGTGAAACCTCTGCGATCAACAGATCTCACGGGCTTGCTAGGGGCGTAGGGGGTGGGAGGGTGGTAGGGAAGGCCTAAGCCGCAGGACATGTGTAACTGCGATCCGCCACCTGCCTCGTGGCACGTGTCGACTGAGAGGCGTTCGCAAAGTGGGTCAGCGAGGTTTCAATTCCAAAAGACGTCACACGTCATGTGAAAAGGCATGTTGCCAGTATCTATGGTTTTTGGAATCCTATGAGTACAAAAATACCTCTGAGGGCACTGATAACACAACTAGTTTGCTTATTAGATAAGTGCACAATTTGAGGTCTCTTAGAAAAATAATAATATACTACCAGGTAATATTTACCACCAAATTGCAAAATATCTACGCCTACCTTTCAGGCAGTAATATTGGTACTGGGTGGGGAAGAAGTTATCTCCTGTTAGATACTCTGTACTTCTCACAACACTGCATTCTGCTACGTACCATTCCTCATCACTTGACATACCCAGCCAGAAAAACAACAAACAAGTTCTGGACTTTCTTTTACCCACCCCAAAGAGGCCCTCATAAAGCAATTGCAATTTTTTATTTAATTTTGAATGGCACAGAAATTTGATTTTTGTGGAATAGTAAATTATCTTCAACATACAGGATACTCTGGAAAGATCAGTAAATGTGACATTGTACTGAGGTCATCTTGTTTTCACCAAGTCAACCACATATTTAAGCACGAGATATTCTGCAACTTATATTCGGAATTCAGATGTTCATTCTTCACTCGTCGGAATATCCTGATTCGCGCTGTGTACTATTTCATTTCCACGTATTCTTCCAATTCATTAGGGGTGGAAGCTCGAGAGAGTAGATGAGCAATATGCATTATTTTTCCTGGCAAATATTGGTCATCAAGAAGGTACTTCAGTAGTTTGAGTTTCAGATGCTGAAGTTTAAAAGACATTACAGTGGCCACAAGTTTTTTCATCACAGCTACAAGGGGCTTGTGATACGTCAATATTTGAACTTCACGACCATAAATAAAACAATTATATTTTTGTGTAGTACATACAATGGCCAACAGCTCATTTTAATCTTGGTCCCAGTTTATCTCAGTATTCGTTTTCCTCCGGGATCCTTATGCAACAGGCTGTCCATTTTGCAGTAAGCAACAGCCAAGTCCATCCTGTGATGTGTCATACTGCATTGTAATTGGCTTGTCTGAGTCAAAGGTCCGTAATGCTGAAGAACTTTTTACTGCAGACTTGATAATCGCAACACACTCAGAATGACACTTTAGCCACTGCCAGTTGATATACACTGAGGCGACAAAAGTCACAGGATACCTCCTAATATCGTGGGGGGGGGGCATAAGGTGACAGGACACATCCCTGAGTGACGACGTTGTTACTTAACTGTACTTGTTGTGGGGTAGTGGTTCCAGCAGTAGATGAGATCTGGTGAGTTGGGTGGCCCCTTTTACAGGCCCTTGGACTGGTTGTAGTTGGCATGCTGCAGCATGCTGCACTCATCTGGCTTCCTCTCGACATGGCGCTCCTTGTTGGAGCTCACCACTCGCTCCCATTCACACTGAAGGGTTTTACTGACTCGTTACCTCCCTACCACATCTCGGCGAGGTGACCCTTGGCGGGCCCCCACCCCGGCTCTCAGCACGGGGTTGCACTGGAATACTCCCACTCGCTCGATGTGGTGCTCCTCGTTAGAGCGCACCACTCGACTCCGCCTTCCTGGTGCATAATTGTAACTGACTGACTGGCGACTGGTGACTGATTGACTTGACTGACTGACTGATTCACATCCTGGCATGGTGATACTATGCGTCTGACGTAACTCTGGTAACTGTTTAACTGATTCTGCCGGGGCCCGAACCCCGGCGTCGGCTAACCGAATAAATCTCTCGGCGTGGAGATATGACTGACTCCTTAATGTTGTGATTCTCGCCCGGCTCACTTTCACATTCCGGCTCCTGATCCTGACTACCTGTGCATCCCAGTGTGGCGGTACTGAATGCCGTGCTGCCTGCCGCTCGTCGCTTTCCGGCGACGGGGCTTCACTGACTGACTGTCTCTGCGAACTGACGCAGTCGGGGTCCGATCTCCACGGCCTTGGTTAATGGCTGCACTCACGTCCTCTCTCTCTGCTCGCGATTCCATCTGACTGGTTTATGTAACTGATTCTCCCAGCATGGAGTATCGAAGCTTCCGACTGCCCCGATATGACTGACCCCTCTCTTGTCTCGAAAAACGGTTTTAAACTATCTGTGTGCCCTCCCTAGATTTCTACACATGTCTCCCTTGTTTAGGGCGAGGGGTGGTGGGAGGAGGGCGCAGAACAAAGAACAATTCATACATGCACCTTGGTTCTTGATGGTTGGGTGGGAAGGGGGTGGTGTGGGCCAGTTGCCCCTGCAGCTTATTCTCAGTGCATGTTCCATCAGCATGTGTTTTTGACATGGAGCGGAAATCGCCCTACTATCTCGTCATTTCTCGGCATAGGTGGAAGTTTCACGAGGATTGCTAGGGCAGGTGGGGGGAGAGGTCCCGCGCTGCAGCGACATGTGTAATGGCCTGCACGCACTACCTACTTCTAGCTTCCCCACATGTGTGCCTGTCGAAGGTACTCGCTGGGATTAAAATCGCGGGGGGTGTCAGCAAGGTTTCTACTTCCAATATGTGTTACGCGTCAAGGCTAACGAACATGGGCGGTGTATTTACTAAGACAATGATAATGCCCATCAGAGGTTGAATAACTGGCTTTCTTGTTCTTCTGGAGCAGTAGAAACTTGCCAAATTCCACTTATGCAATCTGTGATTGAAATGTTTTCACATTCTGATAAAACTAATGTCTCGTCGATTATGGGTAATGGATAAATTAAATGCTTCAAAACCTTATTAAGGCCCCATAAGTCAATGATATGCCTCGCATTGGTTCCATGCTCTGTATTTTTTGCATAAATAAAATCATAGCCCTAAGTGCCGACCAAGAGCTTGACGAAGGTACTATGACTAACTTTTAACATAATCTTAGTCTTTTCTTTTAATGTTTCCTTTTGACTCTCGGGGGACTCGAGATGGACAAGTTCTTATCATTACTGAATCACCTGTATTCTGTGACTTATATTATTGGTGCAACCTAAAACTTTACCCAATTGAGAAATATATCATCATATTCCCTTAAAGTTCATATTCCCTTAAAGTTGAAACTATAATATCTCTACCCTCTAGATTCAAATGCCCTAGCATTAGCTGTTCACTCAAGTCACCCGTCTTTCCGTCATTGGCAATAAAATTAAAGTAACTGAACTTCTATTCACTTAATTCTTAGCCATCATATTTCACATCCTTAAAAATAATTTAATTTATGACCCTTTCTAATGTCAGCAACTAAAGTTTTATTAGAACAGGGTGTGACATCCTCACTTAAAAATTCACTAGTATACAATGGGAACTGTTAAAGTTCCATAAAATTTACACATACTTGTCTCTGACACATAAATTTCTTTTTGTGACACTGGCTTAAAAATAATACCATTTCCTTTTAAAATTTCCATCACTATATCACTATATCGTATGTCATCACTAAGGGACACTACACAACACGTATTATTTACACTTTTCGCGTTGCCCCCAAGGCTAGAACTCTCTACATAAATATATTGACGAATACCTATCCCCTCATCTGCCTTCTTGCAGACATGAAAAGTACCAGGGCCTACATGTCATATAGAACATTTAAACATTAACTGGTGAACTGCCTGCCATGCTTCTATTTACTGACACTATCGCATCACAAAAAATTTCACTATTCGGGGGGAATCCATGAAAACTTAACTACTAAGCCTCAATGAAGACTCCGAAGGTGAATCAAGATGCAGCCATTTTGAATTCCCTGCATCCTTGTACTGTACAGAATTTATAGTCAACTGAGCCATGGAAAAAATGAAAATCTTAACTCCAACATTGATCTACGGACTAATATTTCTTTCCTTATGGCCNCTTTGGGTCTCGAATTTCTTTCCTTATGGCCATTTGCCTGTGTATGGTTGGCTACACTTTTTCTTATTTCTGGGTTGCAGCTGGTTCAGACTGCTTCGGCGAATTACCAAGTTGATCAGACGATTCTGTTCACTCCACTGTTAATTTCTGCTTCTCGCCAGTGGAATTCAGAGAAAAATTCCGGCATTCCAAACAAGTACTTGTTAGGTTGGCATTATTTGAACACTGCAATATTTTATCGGACATGACCTCATCCAGGTCACGACTCTTCACACGCACCACCAGCCGGATTACCACGTAATCCACCTTGAACACTCGCCAAACTGCAGTGCCATCTGTTATGTATTTATATTTGGAGCTTTATGTTAGTATCCTAGGACAGTTCCAGAAATAAAGTAGTTGGCAAGATGGCTAGCCATCGACATAGTTATTATTACCTTGTCTTAAATCCACTGGAATTTTAGTATAAGGCACTGTGGATAAATTGTGATCGGTATCAGGTGTGGTAAGACCTGCGAAGCATAAACATAAAGAGTATGGTTATGGTTCCAGTTATTTATTAATCACAAAAGGAGATGGCAACCTGCATGCGACGGAGGGATTAAAACAACCAAAGTTCTTCAGCTTCGATGGCGACTTGCAAGTAACTGGAAATTCTGGAAGCAGCAATTCACTATTTATCTGAA
This sequence comes from Clitarchus hookeri, assembly GCA_002778355.1. Lineage (NCBI taxonomy): Eukaryota > Metazoa > Arthropoda > Insecta > Phasmatodea > Phasmatidae > Clitarchus > Clitarchus hookeri. Next base: position 792,958 of record NQII01000472.1, read on the forward strand.
AGCCATGGGTGGTGAGAGCAAGACAGGTGATATTAAAATAGCTATACTGGTGCACGTACTCAGTAAAGAGGCGCAAGATTTGTTCTTCACAATGGACACAGTAGAAGCAAAAAGTAAAAAATACGATGTTGTTTTGGGCTGTTTGGAATCGTATTTTCTGCCAAGAACGAATCAAAGTGTGGAACGACATATATTTTACGCGAACATATAGGTCCAAATCTGTTCACGAGTTTAAAGATGGAGAAAAAAATTGTTTGCAGTGATAGGGCTATTTAATATTAGGTTCTGTAAACTCTGTTTGACCCAATAAGTCAAGTAAAATGCCTGTAAATTGTGAGCTTAAAACAAAATATTTTGAAACAGTATACAATACTACGTGCAATATTGAGCAACTTGAATCGATTGTTAATAGTTATGGTCTGCAAATTAACTAACATACTGACGAAGTTGAGCAATTGAAAGCTAATGTTGATTGTAAGACGAAGTGCAGAATTAATGGTATGGAAAATGAGTGGTTTTATAGATTGTATGTAATTGGGCCCAATGTGTGTGTTAACTTTAAAGTTTTTACAGGCGCACAAGCCAATACACTTCCAGAAAGCCTAAAAGGCAGCACATTGTTGAACTCAGAGGTGCAAATCAGTAACTGTTCTGGTTCAGAAATTCAACTTGTGGGGAGATGTGTTTTAAACTGCAGCACTAACCTAGGGAGTTTAGAAAACTAGAATTTCAGGTCACTAAGGTAAACCATTCTACACCAATACTGGGGCTGCCTGGCATTCAACAGCTAGGCATTCTTAGGAAAGTAGAAACAGTTGATTCTAGGAGGGAACAGCATTCCGTAATGGCGATCAATACACCTCCAGTGGCGGAGTGATGGTGGTGATGGGAGGGGGATGAGTGCAGGTACACCCGATCTCTGACTGCTGCTTCTCCAAGGTGGTAGAGGTGTGGTGATGCTGATGACATCATGCTGCTCCCAGTTGGCCACCCTGAAGGTCGTGCCTTGCATTGTCGTCACAATGGTGTGCCTGGGACATTGTTGGTGTTCTTTCCCCACATATGCTGTAGCATCCTCTGAGCATCGTTTTGCCATTATTTCTGATGTCTTACGATACCTGGGCAGTTTTTGAGGTGCAGTACTGATGAAGTATGTGGACGTAGGTAAAGGGGGGGTGGGGGAGAAGGATGGGACTTTACAAGTGGAAATTTAAAACATATCGGGTATTTTGTAATTCTTTGCTGGAAGTTTGCAGGAAGTGGCGAGGGAAGGGGTATGTCACACAGAAGTATGTCATTTAACAGCGGTTAAATTCCATAAGAAAAATAAAAAAAATTGCCCCATACTGGTCGCTATTTAACGGTGTTTTGCATGTTGAAAAGTAAACATGATGGGAAAGTCAAAGGTAAGGAACGAAGTGGAATTACCCGACTTAGGCTAGAGTTATCGCCAGTAGGGGGTGACATGATGGTATTGGTGATGTTCTTAGGTGCCGACCACCCGAACGTACTGCTGTTCCATCATTGAAGTAAGTTGACTGAAGGTCCTGGAATTTAAGGAGTATTCTGGCTCCCTTCATGCCTTGGCTATTGTTTGAGAGTAACCTGCACAATTTAGATGACTGAACAGCGAATTTGCTAAACAAATAAGTAATGCCTGGTTGTGTGTTGCTGTTGTCCTATGCCCATAAATGCCAATAGGCGGTGCACGAAATAACAAACTCTGCTTCACGAAGTATGCAGAAAAAACAATTAACATTGGCACTCAGCCTACGCCCACCAGGGTAGACTGCACTGTGGAAACACAGACCACGAGTTTGCATACGTGAATTTAGTGAGAAATTATGCTTCCTGGTCAATGCTACTCCCGGTGAAGGTAAGGCAGGTTCTCTGGGCACAACATTTAAAAAGAGGTTCTGGTAAACTGCTTTCTTGCAATGAAAGGTTGGAAAAAAAGGCGAAGGTTCCCAGAGCACACTGACCTGTGCCAACCTCAGCAAGCAGAGATCTCAGACTGATGGACTCTTGGTGTATTGCTGGCTGAGATACGACAGCTGCGCGCCAAAACTACTGCACTTTCTCATTCAACATTTAAACCTATTGCAAAGACATATTTTAAAATATTTAATAATTCACAATAACACTCAGACATGGCAAAAAACAACAATAAAGCAAATTAACACACTGTGACATCACCAAGTGAAATTTAAAACACACACTTGGAAATAAAATTAACTTAAAAAATAACTATAGTTTTGAGGGGAATCCCTTATGCAAAAAGCATGCCCTTTTTTAATTCAATTATTATTTTATTAAATTTTGTATCGCACCCTGTAAAAATAGTGACAAGAAATTTTCATACTTTTCTGGTCGCATGCATACGAAATTTTCATACAGCCCCACAGAATGGGATCAACATGCTGGGAAGGTTACAAGAAAGACTGACCATATCATGCCCACTTACACTCACGCACTTTACTAACACTCGCATATCTGTTACACTGCACTTAACTGCACTGGTGTAGTTCAGACAATGTTGGATGCATGGCATGACAGAAGGTCTGGAGGACAGGACATCGTCCTGTGTCAGGTAAACTAACCTTTATATCATGACAAGTGATGGCAGTGTGTACTATCAACTGGGATATACTCTGGAGTGCACAAATTCGATTGTAGGAGTTGGAAAATTTCAGCCCTTCCCTGTGTTTATGGGACGAGAAATGGAGGTTACAGTATATACATATCCAGTGAAACCTTGTTGCTCATGGCCTGCAAGTTTGGTGTAAAGAGTAGGCTATTATAAAATTAAAATATCAAATGCCATATAGTTACAAGAGAGTAGCATCAGCTGAATGGTCAGTTAAAAATAGCTACTACAAGTAATGGTGACTTGTGTGATAAGAATCTGGATGAATAGCATATTCGGTGAAGAATGTAGGCTATTATAAAATGAAAATATCAGAGGTAGTAGAGTAACAAGCGAGTAGCATCAGCAGAATTGTGCAAATCAGGATATTATAATTATTTACTGACACAAATGCAGACATGGTTGGTTGGGGCGATGTGGAGAATTTAATACGCTGTAAACTTAAGCTTAATGGCGAAGCTTTAATCAAGTTTTGTATGCAACCGCACATGCAAGAATTCCCTAGTAGGTATTTTTTTGTTTCAAAACTCCCAGGTGCATAATAGCAGAGCCAGCAGTTTTAACAAATTTTTTAGTTGAACTCCAAAACGAAACGAAAGTTCCAGGGAATATGTGACTATGTTGCGCCTCGCTGGAAATGATACTGTAGCAAATGGCATTCCTAAGAAAGCATCAGTTAGAGAAAAGGTGGTAGAGGAAAACATCCCTGCAATTTTTAATATAGACAAGATTTAAAAACATTAATAACAACACAATTTACGTTTAGTAACAACACATCCCCATCACATTGTAATTATGTAAATTATTCATATACCTAACCATTCAGCATATTTTCAACTTGTATAATCATTCAAATACTTAGATGGTCTAACTATGTGGCCTGAGATAGATCTAACATCTTTATGTCGTACACACTCTCCTTCCTGACTAATGAAACTGTCTAATCTATCCTGTACACTATTGCCTAGACTGGGATAGTTGCACTCATCAAAACCCTGGAATCCATTCCATTCCATCATCACTGTAACTGTCCTCAGTGTTAAGTATTGTTTGCCCACCTTTGTTTGTGCTTGTCGATACATAATCATCTACATCCTGATTATTCACAACCTGTTCCTCTATGTCACTGGCAATTACAAGGGGCTGGTAATTGCTATCAGATATAAGATGTCTGCGATTCCTTTCTCCCTTACAACCCTTATCGAACCTACCCCGATAAGTCCTGGGTATTTCAAGGACTTTAATAACCTGCCCACTCTACCATGTATCACCTTTTCTTACTCCGACATGCCTCCCTTCATGCAGGGGTTTCCAAACCCTTGATCGGCGATCAAAGTATTGCTTATGCTTTTGTCGTCTGATGTATAGGTCGTGTTTTATGATGGGTTGCACTTTGGGGCACGTTTGCTTGTAGTGTAAGGCAACAGGCCTTTCAGGCGTCTAAAAAAGAGTAGCTGGACTGGTGACCGCAATTAGTTATCAATGGGTGTATTCCTATATTCTATAAGATCCACCATTGTGTCTTTGTGATCATCTACTACTTTTTTGAAGATTATTTTGATAGCATGTACATTGCATTCCACTAGCCCGTTTGAATGTGGATACAACGGGCTTGAAGTTTTATGTTGGATGGACCACACCTTCGTAAACTTTTTAAACTCCCAAGAGGAAAACTGAGGACCATTGTCACTGTAAAGTATTTCTGGAATGCCATGTCTAGCCATTATGGCTTCTCAGTGTGTCACAATTTGACTTACGGTAAGACTAGTATGATGACTAAACTCTGGGTACCTATTTGGAATAAGCATCAACTACCGAGATATTCCTTACCTTGAAAATGCAAAAGGTCTACTGCAACTATTTGCCACTGTCTGTCAGGAATTTCTTTATTTATTTGGGGTTCTTTAGGGCTTACATTCTGTACTGTCCTACACATAGCACAATTTCCTACCATGTCCTATATTTATTTCGACATATCTGGCCAAAAAACACACACTATGACCCACAGTTTACATTTATGAATCCACATGTGGCCATAATTAATTTTGTAAAGTGTGGTATGTCTCATATTTTGGGAACTACAATTTTGATACCTATGTATACCAGCTCGTCACACAATGTTAATTCCTCCCTAAATAAAAAATATGGTTTGACAAATAGTGGCAGCTTTTTATTCGAGTCAAGCCAACCCTTCATTATGGCAGCTTTGAGATGAGTCAAATGTTCATCATTCTGGGTTTCTGACTGGAATTCAATGTATTGCAGAATGTTTGTATGTGGTGTACTCCCATGCCCTACTGAACCACTATTTCCTGCTTGTGCAACTCAAACACCAAATTAGGACCGATTGCCCATGACAAGGCATTATATATAACTAGTTCTTTACCTGGGACATATTTTAAGGTGATATCTTAATTCTGTAATTCTATTCTCGTATGTTGTAGAGGGCGTCTATCAAGGCGTTACTAAGTATGGCCTCCAATTTTTTTTTATCGTTATCCACTATAACACTGCGCCCATAAATATAATGGTGAAAGCTCTCACAGCCATACACAACTGCCAGTAATTATTTTTCAATTTGGGCATAGTTCTGATGAGCCTGTGTGAGTGATTTTGAAGCACATACCACTGGATCCTTAGACTGCAACCGAACTGCTCGTAAGCACTTCTAAGATGCATCAACTGGGAGAGTAACTGTGTCACTTGGGACATAGTACTGCAGCACTGGTGTGGTGGTTAACAATTTTTTCAGATGTTCAAAAGCTGTTTGGTGATGCCCTGTCAACTGCCAGATCACTCCTTGTTTGCATAGCTCCCTTAACACTACAGTATGTTCAGATATTAGGAACGAATTTCCCTACCTAAGTGATCATCCCTAGAAACCTTTGTAATTAATTTATATCCCTATGTTCTGGGAACTCTCTGATTGCCTGGACCTTACCTTGGTCAATCTTAATTACCCCCCACCCCCTTGCAATAATGTGCCCAATATATTTGACTTCTGTTAACTAAAGTCTGCATTTGTTGAGGTTGAAAGTCATATATTTTTTTCTGCAGCCCTTTAAATACCCTTTCTAACCTACTATCATGCACAGTTTTGTCCCTGCCGAAAACCATTATGTAAACTATGTATATCTGCACACTTTAAATGTCCTAAAATAAAGTACTAAAATCTCTATAAAAATTTTTGGTGCTCATGAAAGCCCATAGGGTAAACATGTGAATCTGAGTCGTCTCTGTAAAGGTGAATCAAATTTAGTTATCTTTGAGCTTTCCTCTGTCAGGCGAATCTGCCAGAATCCCTTATTAGCATCCAAAGTTCTGAAATATTGGGCTCCCTTCATCCTTAGTGTAACCTTCTCAAATGTTGGTAGCCTACAATGTTCCCTCAATGTGGTCACATTCAAAGGTTGAGGATCCAAACACTCTCTTAGATTCCCATTCCGATTTCTTTATATTGAAAATAGAGTCACTTTAATTATAACACCTAGCTGAATAAACCATTTTAACTGCTCCCGGAGCTGATCGTGCAAGGAAATTGGTATTCTTTGTAAAGTAGCGAATGCTGGTTAGCTATTAGGTTTAATCACAAACAGGTATGGTTGCACCTTTGCGACCTAAACCTTCAAAAACCTTTTTATACCGAGTCAGTATAACATTAATTTGTGGTTCCCTCCTAAAATAAAATGTCTCCACTCCCCTAAGAATGCCTTGCTGTTGAATGCCAGGCAGCCCCAGTATTGGCGTAGAATGACTTACCTTAGTCACCTGAAATTCTAGTTTGGGTAAACTCCTTATATCGCCTGCGTACCCACTCCACCACCAGCTGGTCTACCCCTCCAATGGCCACAGGGAGTACTGTCGCACTAGGGGAATGCGGTGATAATCACCCCTCAACAGAAGTTCGGTTGCTGCACTGAATCTTGATGCCTCTGTGTTTGCAATGCTTGTGCCCTGTCCCACAGGACATGCTATCATAATACCAACCCAACAAGCAACTGTGCCGCAAATACCCATAATGCAATTGATAGCTCCGAGTGCAATTACAGTGACAATCAAATACATTTATATTATAATCAGTTTATTCGGCTAACCTCATAAAAAATTAAAAAATTCAAACCAACAAACTTTTTCACGTGCAAGCTTAGTTTGCGCAGGGCACAGTGTGCCATTGTTAAAATGCAGCATATATGTGCAAATGTTTCACAGTGTGTGCTTACCTGCGATCGAACTCGCAGGTGTCACGAGGAGAAACCTTTACATGCATGCAGTGTATACTGCCAACGAAATCCATCAGCAAAAGCAAAATTTACTAGAACCTGCTCCTTTTGCTGGACCCCCTGTTTCAGCCCCCTGCTTCACCTGTACACTCGCATGTTAGTCACACATGCCTCAACAATGGGACGAAATTACAGACATTCCACTAACATCACTGATATGCTTCGTAGAAGTTGAACAGCACCTGTCAACAGCTCCGAGAAGCGAGCTATCAATGCACAGCACACCACTCCACTCTGCCATGCCCAGGCAGACGTATATACTGTGTCACATGGCCAGTTTGTCAGATCAATATCTGTGTGGCCAGCTGAAGCATTGTGTTGATCTCAACATGCATGTAACAGTGATACATCTCCAGCCCCAGCACTACCACCATAATAAATTTTCATCCACCATGTCCTTGCAGGTATTGTGTGACAATGCGATACCACTAGCACAGTGTGTGCCGCAATAGAGTGATACAAGTGAACTGAAAGCCTACCATTGTACAATGTCAAAGTGTATCTTCAATGCACCATGTCGCCACCTCATATTAACAGCATGTAGCCATAATGTCTTCTATTAAAGCACAATCACAACTGCCTGACATCTCGGTATATGAAGCAGTTCTGCCAAGCCTGAACAAATGGTATCACTCATCGTGACTCCTGAAATCCTGATGCCGCCTTCACAACTGCCACCAGTCGTGATGTTACCCACATTACCAGAGGATTCCACCATAGATTTCCGTGAACTTTATAATCTACCTGACCTGTCTCAACCAAATCAAACGTCACCAGATGTCACAACGCCACTCACCAGTGCTCCAGGAAGCATGCAAACCCCAAACGAGCTGTCAGAGCAAGCCAGGGAAGCAAACAAAACACTGCTCGAACACCAGCATCTGTCAGTGGCATGCATCGATGCCTGAAAAACGAGCATCGAGATGCCTTACCAATCCACAGTGCAACACACCATCGATCTGTATGGCATTCCTGCGGATGTGTGCGTATGCCCAGTGTAAACAGCGATCATTCACACAACCACCCTGCTTGTGTCAACCAGCCAATCACGACCCAGTGTAAGCATGCAGGCAGTAAATGTAGTCACGTACTCCATGCTGTGTGTGTGCCAACCATGGTTCTGTATGAGATTATGTTAGTATAGGAAAACATGTTATCAATTCTAACCGTGATTAGATATGTGGAAACAAAACAGTGTGGCGCAAATGCACTTACTCTCTTCCACGCCCAACTGCATACAAAATTGTAGCAAGTTTTGTGGGGCACATCAAAGTCAACACAAGAAAGTGAAAGTTTTCCAAAATGTAAATAAACAGTCATGCATTTATTCAATATGTACCACAGTGTCTAAACACAAGTTCATTACACATTTCATCCTGTATAGGGATGCACTACTACCCAGTCGTGCATGCCTGCATGTAAAAATTTGACACCTTTGCAAACAACCAGTGTTACATACAAGTTTAGCAGGAATGTTTACCGCAAATGTGCATAATATAACTATTGTATCACATGTTGCACTGGCAAGAATACCCTATTGACTCAGTAAATCTTTCGGCCATTCTACCATCGGCCTTTTCACACTAACATTTCACAGTGTTGACTCACATGTTATCATCACTCGTTCATGTTATTTGTGTGATTGCTGTTTTGTGATTGTGCATACTTCATCATGTGTGTTTTGTGTTCGTTCGGCCCATGCCATTATCGATCGATTATGCACCAAGAAGGGAGCGGCAAGTCATCTTCCCTCTTCCACCATATTTCCTCACTTTCACTCACTTCGCCATCCAATCGGGTGTGGCGAGCAGGATTCACACCTCCTCCTCCATGACTCTTCATTCATTCACACATGCAAATCACTTCACCGAAAGTCACATACACCATGTGTAGAGGATCGCTGCGTCCATCATCAGTCACTGCATCATCATGCAAGCCAAATGCAGGACAGCTCGTCCACATCGCTACACATGGCATCGCGGAGCACACATCACCAGAGCACATCAACAACATGTGTGTGTTAACACACTGTGCTCACCTCCACTCTCACTTCACCAGCCGCAGGGGACATCAGTGAGGCACCCGCATGCACTGTCGATGGGATCTGGGTGTCCTTTCTGCACATCCACCATGGGAGAGGAGTTGACACACTGGGACGGTGCTGCAGCATGGGAGACCTCCACCTAATATGAGGGGACATTGCAAGGTGGTCACCCCCTCCTTGCACGACCAGCATGTGTTGCAACCAGCGAATGCATGTGTGGCGAGCATCCCACTGCTCGAGCGATGACAACGAAGAGAGCAGCGATGCAGGCAGCTTGCAACCTCCTGACTGTTCACAGTGGCTGTACCCACTGGCCACACAGGCGTGGCCAGCCTGTGGCGACATCACACTGTCCCACATCACAGCAAGCTGTCCACCCAGGAGCCACTGCCAGCCTCAACTCATCGGCACGAGCACTAAGGCATGGTACAGCCAGTGAACACAGCATCATAGCCTCAATACCTGCACTGCACCTGCATAGATTGTGCACTGTCCACATACGGTCTTCATAGAGAGGGGTTTGATACAGGTCGATATCCTGTCCTCCAGACGGTCACACCATGCATTCCTCACCACATAAACTACACCAGTGCAGTGTAGTGTAACATACATGTGAGTGTTAGTGTAGTGTGCGAGTGCAAGTTGGCATATTATGATCACTCTGTCTTGCAACCTTCCCAGTAGGCTGGACCTGTCCAGCGAGGTGGTATGAGAATTTCGTATGGATGCAACCAGAAAAGCATAAAAAAATTTTGTCGCTATTTTTGCAGGACATAATACAAAATTTAATAAAATAATAATTTAATAAAAAAAAGAACATGCTTTTTTGCACAAGGAATGTCCCTTGTAAAATTGAGAACAATTTGAAAAAAAAAATGTTTTCCATGTGTCTGTTTGAACTTCACTTTGCTGTGCCATTGTGTGTGAATTATTTTGTATTGTTGTGTTTTGCCATGCCAAAGTATTATTGGGAATTTTAAAATATTATCAAATAGGTCTTTGTAAGTGTTTCATATACTGATTGAGTATGTGCAGAAGTTTTAGCATGTGGCTGGCATGTCTTACCCAGCCATGTGACAAGAGCCCACAAGACTGAGTTCTCGGTTTGCGGAGATCGGAACGCATCATTATGCTCTATGCACCTTCACCTTTGTTTCCAACTTAACTTTTTACTGCAATACAGTAATTTTACCAGAACCACTTTTTAAGTTTTGTTTCCAGAGAAGCCACCTTACTTTCTCCGAGAGTAGCAGTACCCAGGCAGCCTAATTTCTCACTCAATTTATGTATGCAATTTTGCAGGTTCCACATTTACGCAGTGCAGCATACCCTGGCTTAGGCCGAGGGCTTGTGTTTATTGTGTTTTCTCCATGTGCTTTGCAGAGTAGTCATTTAATTGTGTAAGAAAAATATACAGTAGTCAGTCACCTCAGGCATGCAGGTCAGCCCTAAAAAGCATGAACAGGACTGCAACCATCAGGCACAATAGATACACGAGGGGAGACAGAATACCCCTTAAATTCTGGAACCTTAGTCAACATAATTCAAAGAGGGAGCAGCAGTACATCAAGGAAGTCTGACACGCAACCCTTACAACAACACTAATACTATCACATCACCGCCTACCGGAGCTGACTGGTTCCTATGTCGGGTGATTCCACTTCGTTCCTCACCTTAAACTTTCTCAGCATATTTACTGTTCCTCAACCTAGGTGTGTCCCAGCCACTCGACACGTAAAACACAGTTAAAGTTTTCTTTGAAATTAGGGGGAAACTTTGAGGGGTGACAGTCCATGTTGGTTCAAATAATGATGGGTTGAAATAGCAGGTAAACCGATTCTGAACATAATGAATTAAACACCCCATAACCCCATTACAATAACTCAATTGTATCACATCCATAATAAGATTCTAAGGTAACCTGAGAAGTCACTCAAATATTGAGGTAATGCAAAAGTTACTCCACTTTTCCACCTAATTCCAGTTAGCATCATATAATCACAATATCAGATCGCATTCTTAAGTTATCAAGGAACCAATTGTAACATTTCATGGCTGAACTCACATTTGATACACATAGGTTTCCTACACATAACTACACAAACTCGTTCCACACTCTTGTCAGAATGTCCGGTATTACGGTTTGGATGGTGTTCATAACTCTCGTATTGAGGTGGTGAGGGGCAGCGAGCTCGCATTCGACACGTCAATGTGAATAGGACAGCCTGATGTTTCCTTTATGTGCCCAGAACGAGGTACACGATGGCTTCATGTCTAAGCTGGTTTTTAGCGATGAAGCGACGTTCCATACAAATGGTAAGGTGAACCGGCACAACATGTAGATATGGGGTCAGGAGCCTCCACATGAAACCACCGAACACGAGCGCGCTTTCCCAAAGTGAACGTGTTTTGCGTTGTATCCAAAGACATTGTTTTCGGCCCTTTCTTTTTTCACGAGCCCACTGTTACTGGAATCTCTTATTTGGACATGCTTACAGAGTGGTTGTTTCTACAGTTAGAAGAGGCGGCGGGGACTTCATTTTCCAGCAGGATGGTGCGCCACCCCATTGGCACCTAGCTGTTCGCGAATACCTGAACGAGACTTTGCCGCAATGCTGGATTGGTTGAGGAGCAGCTGGTGACCAGGCTCTTTATCACTGGCTCCCAAGAAGCCCAGATCTTACCCCGTGCGTTTTTTTTCAATGGGGGTACATAAAGGATCAAGTGTTTCGTCCACCATTGCTGGCTAACAATGACCATCTCAAAACGAGAATTACGGACGTCATCCAAACCAACACACTGGACATGCTGACAAGAGTGTGGAACGAGTTTGATTATCGCGTAGATGTTGTTCGGGCCGTTCGTGGTGGTCACATTGAACATTTATGAATGTATGGCAAACAAACTTAACGGTACCGTGGTTAATTTGATTGGTCGGTCAAGGTTGTTTGGTTTTCATATTATAGACCTTCAAAGTGGGGGTATTCTTTTATACTCATCCTGTATAATAAGTTTCATTACTGGGGCTGAGAGACAGCCAGCTCACTTTATGTGATTTTATTAGTTGCAAGGATGTGTTTGCATCGCAGGGCAAAATGTGGTTGTAATCAGTATGATTAGTAAGTCTCGTGATTCTGGCGCAGTCAAACTTACAACGTATTGTATAAACTGCCTATGTTCTAGAAGGCTAGCCATAATAACTTTGTATGTAAGGCAGACAAAGAGGGTAGCCGTACAGCATAGCGAGCCTTGCATAAACAGTGCAATAGTGAATGTTCTTGAATTATTCCTGTAAGACTGATACAAGCAAGAGAGAGACAGGAGGAGTCACGTGGCTGTGTCCATGCAGAAAGGACTAGGAGTTCTGGGTGTTGGTCTCACCCTCGGAAGAGACTATATAAACTTCCTGAGAGGCAGTCGAGAGGTCTTTTGATGTTAATCTTTGAGGTTGGTCTTTTTACTTAGGATTGTTTCTGTTACGTTTTCGAGATGGTACACTTACAGTTTCCCGTATTTGGTTAAAGTGGTTCGCAAATATTTGTCGAGATGGTTGACATTTATTGAGATATTGTTCAGAATACACATTACAAGAACGAATGGCATTCTTCCTACATTGACCATACACCATGAGCATGTCGGCTTTTTCAGCATTAGTAAATACCATCTTCCACATGTCCTACATCTAGGTAGTATGAACTATCACAAAGTACTAACAAGGAGGTCCCAATGGAATCAGCATAAAGGAAACACAATCTAAACACACATACGAATATCGAAGCCTAGTAACTAAGCATTTAAATGGCACATACAACTGTTGGTATTTTAAATTGTTATATTACGATAGCACATAAACATCTTGCACTAGAATCCTGCAAAAACACCATTGACATTCTAATTTCTTCTAGTATTATTTTATTGAAGTGAATAGGTATTGTTCAATTTGAAAAAAAAAAAGACTCAACTCTCTTCAAGAAATACACATTATACTCTGGAGGGCCAAAAAAAAAANTGTTCAATTTGAAAAAAAAAAAGACTCAACTCTCTTCAAGAAATACACATTATACTCTGGAGGGCCAAAAAAAAACTGGTATAGGCGTGCGTATGCAAATAATCGAGGTATTGAACCAATTAGTGTAACGCGATGCGGTCGGCAGCGCCTATATAAGACAACAAGCGTCTGACAAAGTTGCTAGATCGGTTACTGCTGNATTGTATAGGCGTGCGTATGCAAATAATCGAGGTGTGGAACCAATTAGTGTAACGCGATGCGGTCGGAAGCGCCTATATAAGACAACAAGCGTCTGACAAAGTTGCTAGATCGGTTACTGCTGCTACAATGGCAGGTTATCAAGATTTAAGTGAGTTTGAACGTGGTGTTATAGTCGGCGCACGAGAGATGGGACATAGCATCTCCGAGGTAGCGATACAATTAGGATTTTCGCGTATGACCATTTCACGAGTGTACCGTAAATATCGGGAATCCGGTAAAACATTAAATCTTCTACATCGCTACTGCCGGAAAAAGATCGTGAACGAACGGGACAAACGACGACTGACGAGAATCATTAAACGTGACAGATGTGCAACCCTTTCTCAAATTGGCGCAGATTTAAATGCTGGGGTATCAACAAGTGCCAGCGTGCGAACTATTCAATGGACCATCATTGATATGGGCTTTCAGAGCCGAAGAACCACTCCTGTACCATTGTTTACTGCACGACACAAAGTTTTACGCCTAGCCTGGGCCCGTCAACACCGCCATTGGACTGTTGATGACTGGAAATATGTTGCCTGGTCTGACGAGTCTCATTTCCAGTTGTATCAGCCGGATGGACGTGTACGGGTATGGAAACATCCTCATGAATCCATGGACCCTACATGTCAACAGAGGACTGTTCAAGCTGGTGGAGGCTCTGTCATGGTATGGAGTGTGTGCAGTTGGCGTGAAATGGGACATCTGATATGTCTAGATACGACTCTGACAGGTGACAGATACGTAAGCATCCTGTCCGATCACCTGCACCCATTCATGTCCATTGTGCATTCCGATGGACGTGGACAATTCCAGCAGGACAATGCGACACCCCACACGTCGAAAGTTGCTACCGAGTGGCTCCAGGAACACTCTTCTGACTTTAGACACTTCCATTGGCCACATAAATCAGCAGACATGAACATTATTGAGCATATCTGGGATGCCTTGCAACGTGCTGTTCAGAAGAGATCTCTACCACCTCGAACTCTTATGGATTTGTGGACTGCCCTACAGGATTCATGGTGTGAATTGCCTCCTGCATACCTTCAGACATTAGTCGAGTCCATGCCACGTCGTCGTGCAGCACTTCTACGTGCTCGCGGGGGCCCTACACGATATAAGGCAGGTGTACAAGTTTTTTTGGCTCTTCAGTGTAATTCTTATTAAAACCTGTATCTGGGCTGCAATAATGAGTCCTTGTCTAAACTTCAATTCGCTGAAACCAGCATATAAATAGGACCTTTCATTTCCGAAATATTTGCTGTGCAATTTTTAGATGATTCATACTGTATATTGCATGTGTGGATCCTGCCCTATGCTCCGAAACCTTAGCTTATCTTGATGACGAGGGACGAGCTATGCTGCTGCCATGTGTCTTCATTACTCTGTTTGAATCATAACCACCTCCTTATGTATGACCTTTCCCTATGATTGATAGTTAAAATGAATGTATATGTCTGCTAACACAGTTTGTAATAAAATACTTAAAATTTAGATTTGACACACTGACCTTTAATAAGATGGCAGACAGCTATGTGGAAATATAATGTTCCTTAAAAGAAATAATTAAAGTTTCTTGAATAATAATATATTAAAATAATATCTGCAATTATATTACGTTTATAAAGCAGTTAAAGAAAACACTTTTATTCATTTATGTGAATAATTACAGTTACACTAAATACTGCTATGTATGTTAAGACTAGTCCGTTATCAGTTTCTTTGAGAGGGGTGGGGGTTTTGTTCGAATCTTGCAGATGTCTGAGGGGCCATTTCCCCGCAGAAAGTTGGGGACAATTGGCTGCTTAAGTGGCCAGTCATGTAGGGAACCATAAGGATAACTGGGAGAAAATGTTGAAGGTGTGACATATGGTGTATTTCAGGGATTACATAGGAGTCCCAATAATAAGAAACCATTTTTCAAATATGTTATTGATGATATGTTGGGGCATATAACATACTTGTGTAATGTGCTAATTAAAATGTATTTATTTGGAAGCAGCACTTGGTTCATATCGTTACTTCCTTCCACCAGCAACGAAAATTGTATAGTGATGATGGGATGTTGTAGTTATTGTAGAAATTGTACAAAGAATGCTGAATTTTTTTCACAGTGTGGGGAGAATGGCAAAAAAAAATTTTGTTTTGACTCCACAATTTACAAGGAATGTGCCAAAGCAGGTAGATAAACCTGGAGTCGGAGAAACCTAATGTGGAGCAAAATATGAAGCATGCAGAAGTTAGTGAACTTGTGTCGCCTGTAAAGCACAAAGTATATACTGGTAGCAATACTGAATAGACTGTTGCGAGAAGATTGCAGAGAGAAAGAAAGGTTCTTGGTTGTTCGAACATGTAAGGATAAGAGGGTAGTATTGTACTATGTTACGTTTGCACCATTTTTGATTTATGATGACTTCTTGGAGGAAGAAGTGGGTAATGGTCTAATTGAGTAGTAGTATTATTTTAGTGTTAATTGTACATGGTTTTATAAGTAATGTAGCATTTAATTGTAGCAATAAATGTATTTTATATAAGTCGCAGTATATAACACCCATTTTATTCATATATAGCTTAGCAGGGCACATCTTTTTATTGTAACTACTTTAAGCAAATAGAACGTGGCTCTATCTCGCCCACATCAGCTGGAGTAATATTTAGCTTTATTGTTTCAATACAATTATGATCGCAGATTGTATTGTGCCATACTTGTCTTAATGCAGCTCTTAGTATTTTCTAAAGATGTAAAATTTTCACTTCTAAAAATAAATATTGTCGAAAAATTGTGAAATGTGGGCAATTATGTGTTTAAAATGTAGACAAACCCAATATGAACAAATTATACAATGTGAAATTTTTTTTATAATTTTAACATACCGGGATATATAAATGATGACAAAGTGTGTTTGGTAAAAGTATTTCCTATGCATTTCTACTGCGATTCCTACAACTGTTTCTGAAAATGTGAAATGTGTGTAAAGAGTACCGCCGCCGAACCCTCATATGCCACCGAACGGCCTTAGCGTCGTGAGACCGAGAGCCTTGACTCCCATAACTCACTGGGTGTTTGCAAAACAAATGCACCCTGACACATACTCAAAACATTGGGACGGCGGCGGGGCACCATGTAGCTGTGGGTTGTTGGACGTCGGACCCGCATTAAGGCTGTTTGTTGGTGTTGCCTATTATAAGTAATTTTACGTATTCGTGTTTTCGGCGGGGGAGTGAAGCTTACCTCCAGCCTCCCGGCTGGAGTGAATGTGAAGTGTCGTGATGTCTGTCTAACATGTTTACCTGTTGTTTGCAAGTGTGCTAATTAATTTCGCATGCAATGTGTCGGTGAGTCAGTAGCCTCCCGGGGCAGCCCACGGGGTATAATTAGTTTTTCCTCGTTTGTGACAGTGAAAATGAAAAAGCCCTTGTTAATGAACTAGAGTTCAAGGGGCCCTTGGTACCAGAATCTAGTGAATCCAGTAACAATAGAGCCCCCCTTCCCAAAGTAAAAGTCTTCTTCCTGACCTACAACTAACTATAAAGTCGGTGCATCATTGTGAGTGGTTAGTATGAAGTATAGTATACTAGCGAACTGGAACGGTTTCGCCTGGTAACAATAGTTTTTACAGCGATACTTGGAAAGATAAAAATGGTTACTGTGGGTCATCCTTAAAAGATAAATATATGCTATCTCGGACTTTTCTGTAGATATTTTTGAGAGCTACAATTCTGTAGAAAATTAATTTGATTATCTCTTATGGTTTAGTCAGCGCAAGCCATGTAAGTGCCCTAAAAGAGGTTTTTTACGACTTGATAACAAACGGTTCAACATTTCTCTACTATCCTTACATTAAATATAAATGTATTTTACACCATAACCTTCCTCAAGAAATTCTTAAATGATGTTGAAAACCGCATCAAAATCCATCAAATAGTTTAGAAGTACTAAGCGAATACACAGACAGACATGGATAAGCGACTTTGTTTTATACTATTAATTTATGTATGTGTGTGTATGTATATATAATTTTTTTATAATTATTAATTTTTTTATTATTATTATTTAAAAAATAATAAGCTTATTACAAATTTATTTAGTTTAGTTTAGTTTCGTTTCGTTTCGTTAGCCTCTCGACCCCTACCTCGACTGGCACGTTTGCCCCTCGACCTGGAAAACGAGTGTTAGTTGGGTTTATTTCCCACCTTTCCAGAATTCCTACATAACCAGCCTGGGCAGGGCGTCCTATGCGACCGATGCAGTGTGCCTATTGGCCTTTGATGTAGTGTAAAGAGTAGCTAAGGTGTTGTCTCTAGCACTGTGTGCGGACGACTGAAGTGTTCAGGCTAGAGCCATTTAATTTTTTTTCTAACTGCCCAATTAATAAGTGTTAAGTGTACGTCCGGGTAAGGGACCCGGAGTTTGGTGCATCTCAGGGCTAGGCCCCATACGCCTACATGAGAGGGAATTTCATGCAAAGGAGGGGTCCAACGCGGCAGAGAGGGATTAAAGCAGCCATGACAGCAATTGGGGTCATGAACTGCATCCCTGAGTGTTCCTATAGCTGAGGCTATAGCTAAGAAAGGGGAGGGGGAAAAACCGGCATAGTCACCATAAAAACCCTCCCGACAGGAAATAAGTTCAAAACTTATTCATGCATTAATAAAAATGCTAAATGAGGCAGCAGGTGTGTATTTCATGCTTTTTATTGAGGA
This sequence comes from Clitarchus hookeri, assembly GCA_002778355.1. NCBI lineage: Eukaryota > Metazoa > Arthropoda > Insecta > Phasmatodea > Phasmatidae > Clitarchus > Clitarchus hookeri. The sequence continues at coordinate 810,888 of NQII01000472.1, forward strand.
GTTGAAAATCTAGAAGAGAAAGGGGCGGGTCTGTGGGCGCAAGCGCCCTTGAGGTGGAACTACTGTCAATATTTCTTTGCAGGCATACCAGCACAACAATATTGACAACAGCTATTGAATGCAGGCCTACCTGCTTCTCGTCGAGTGCGTCGGCAAACTGGCCAGCTCAGTCATGGCACCTACTCCATCTTCCCTCTTCAGCGCTGACATCAGGGTCTCCATGCCGTGGGTGAAGGTGGGAAAATCTATGACGGGGAGCCACCCCCTCCCTCTTCCTCCAAAATAGTCCTCAGGTCTTCAGGGCAGGCGGGACTTCCGGGACCTCCATGCTGGGGGCGATGCAGCTGGCCCAGGAGTGGAGGCTGACATCAGGAAGTTTCCGAGATCCGACGCATTCCAATCCGTTCCTCACGCAGTCAGCAGCCCACAAAATCCAGCAGTGAGGTTCGCTACACTTTGCATGTTTCAGCACCTCAATATCCCCCTCCCCGCCTTGATCGTTGGGCTGCCTCCTACACGATGTGCTGCGCCATCTAGTACTGAGCTACCCAGGTCCCCGATGTCCATGACGATGGTGCTATTGCACTGTCCAATTGGTCTGCGGGCTGGTATTCGAGTATTTCCAGCCACCCCAGGGCCCGGGGATCCCCTATCCGCCACTTGGGGACGCGACGAGTTGCAGAGTAGTTGCCGCACCCAAGCTACTGCAGTCCCGCAGCACTCGCAGAAGTTCTCGCCTTCGCTGGTCCCAAGGGTTGGCAGATCCCGGAGAGGGAGCAGCCACGTGCACGATTTTCATCCCACAGGATATCGGTTCGTTCACGCTAAACTCCCTAACAAAAAATATTATACATACATGGATGATTGCGGGTCAATATGCTTAGGCCTTATGGCCTCCTCACTTACCTTGGATTTTAATGAACTTGGTGAAATGAATGGACATGGTATATGATTTCATGGGTGATGTGATAATGTGGTGCTTGGACATCGGGGTCCCCTCCCCTCCCGCGGCAAACCCGCAGCATCATTCATCATGCCGCGGCTGCGAGGTGGGAAGGAGGTTGTAGCCACTGGACCCTCCACCCAACCTCCCAGACGCCATTCCTGGCGTCGTGAGCGGGCAGTTTTTTGGTTTCCAGTCTGGAGAATGTAGTATTCGCATCCCCGCTCCTATGCAGTGCTCTGCCACAGGTTTCCCCCTCTTTTACAGGCGATTATGATTTCCTGAAGAGAGCCTGGGTAAGGCTTCGCCCATTGGCGTCTTTTGGCCGAGAAGGGGAGGCGGGGATTCGGACTTACGATGGTGACCCACGCCAGCGGTCCTTTATGTAGGCTTGCGGAGATTTTACCTCGCGCCAGACGCCTATTACTGCAGCTGAATCTTGGCAAGAAGCGAGATGCTTCTAGTTTGCATTTCTCGGGGCCTCCCTAGGATGTGGATGGATATCTGCTGTTGTGGAATGTAATCTTAATATGTGGTAAACCGGTTGTGGAATGTTGTCATCATATGTCAGCATTCAGTAGTCTCCTGGCAGTATATGGCAGAGACAGAGCCAGCAGAAACTCGGCTGGGATGTGTCTTGCAATAAAATAATCATTTCCTGTGCCTGTACCTATACACGCAAGCACATTCACAAAACCTTTTTTTTATTCAAATGGACATTCATAAATTCATTTACACATACACATACATACACACATTTAATCATTGACTTATGGTAAGACTTGGTTATACATAGTTTAAATTGAAATAGTATAATAAATTAAGTGGAATTAATATAATAAACATAATATAATAAATTGAGTCAAAGAGCATAAAATCGAAATAATATAGTAAATTAAATCGAAATAACATAATAAAATTGAAATAATATAATAATATTGAAATAACATAATAAATCGAGATAATATAATAAATATAAATAATGTAATAATTAAACAATACTATATACATACTTACAGCCGACTTTGTCTCTGGCCCAACTATTTACAATTAGTAATCTAAACTATATACATGTCTTGTCAGGTTGTTGGAAGGAGGATGAAGGCTTTGGGTCGTTTCCGCCTCCACACCAGCCTTTCGTCGTAATTTGCCAGCTCACGATCCAGGGGTTTTTCTACATTCGAGATATTCTTATACAGTTCTGTGGCCAGCTTGTGCATGTGTTGTTCTATTCTCTCCACTTTCAGCTCGTTGTGGAGCTAGTAATTTCGTGTGTATCTGGGTGCATCTGTTATCATGCGAAGGAATCTGTTCTGGAAGCGCTGTAGTTTCTGGAGGCGACAGCGAGCCACTGTTCCCCAGACTTGTGCGGCGTCGGTGAGGATGGAGCGAATGAGTGTTTGATAACCACAGTTTTTCATCATTGCCGAGGCTCAGAGCGGGTTAGATCAGGCCCCGTAAGGGGCCGTTTATCACCCAATGGGGTTTCATATCACCTACAGCGAGATTAGGAAGAAGCAAGATTAGCCCCCTCCCAACTCCCTGCATCATCCCAATTTGAATTTGCGGAGGTTTCCCTCCACAGCTATTTTTAATGGGCTCACTGAGTTTCCCCAGCAAGCCCGGTACCCAAGAAAGTTCCCCTCCCCTCCCCCTGCCGGCACAGGAAAATAATAGAAAGGTAGCTCAGTCTAGGTAAGTGGCTCTACTATAGTTTAAAATTTAGAAAAGCACGTAAAGTTAATAACCTGGACGAAGAATATAATTCCCCGGCCAGGTTTTATAAATTAAAAGTGGAATTTGGTGCCAAATAATAATAATAATACTGTGACTCTAAAAACCCCGAGGTCTAGTTAGGTGTGCTCAAGCATGAAATGTTGGTGAGGTTGGAAATAATGTTCATGACTAGAACTGCAGTTAATAATGAAATAGAAAGTGCTTTAACTAAGCAATAATTAGGTATTTAAAAAATAAGTCGACGCGTTATGAATGCTAAGATCGCTGCAGACACATGGCAGGTTAAAAGTGGCGCGAGAGAGATGTGTGCAATGCGAGAGCTGAAGACAGAGTGACTTGCGCGACTCTAGTGGGAACTAGTTTTGTTAAAACGGCCGAATTTTTGTCCCGGACCGCTCGGAGAATGCGCACGGGTGCGAGAGTTAGCAGAGTGAGTGTTATAGTTGAGTTTTCGTTATGTTACTTGGGGGATCCTAGCGCAAACTAGTTTTCTTAAATTTTTTTAATTTTGATACTTTTTAGGTACTTAATCGGGGCATTTTAGGACGTTTTAGTCAGGTGTTTATGTCCGGGAGTTATTTAACGAGTTTTATAATTATTTGATTATTGTGGGTTTCGATTTTATTGTAGTATGGATTATTTTGCGTGACGATTTTATTGTAAATTAAAGGAATTTTTAAGGCTTCGTGCAGATCTAAAGTACGTGTAAAACGATTCGCGTTTCCCAGAACTCTTAAGAATTTATTTTCGCTGTTTGTAATGATTTAATTAATATCTTAGCAGCATTTCCCGAGATTTCATTTCCATACATTAGGACCGATCTTATTAGGGAAGTGTATAGTAAAAGTTTAAGCCACAGGGGGAGTCTAGGTGATTTTAAAAGTGGGTAAAGTTGTGGAAGTTTTGCCATTGCTAGATTATGTGTTTGTTTTATTTGTGCGTGCCATCTTAATTTTTCATATATTATTAGACCAAGGTAATTTAGCTTGTGTGGAGTAGGGGATTACTTCGTTATTGTATTTAAGTAAGTTGTAAGGTTTTCTTCCCCGTGTTATAAATAGAGCCTGAGATTTTTCCGCGTTTATTTTAATTTGCCACCTGTCATACCATTCTCTCAGCTCGTCTAACTGTAGTTGGGCGTATAAATGAACATAATCTATTGATTTATCGTGGGCAAAGATAACAGTATCGTCAGCATACATTTGAACTTTAGCATGATTATTAGGGATGTCAGCTGTATAAATATTATAAAGGAAAGGAGATAAAGCGGAGCCGTGTGGAACACCCGCTCGTAGAGTTCGCGTGCTAGATGTGGCATTATCACTATGACGTAAAACTTTATATTAGTGAAACAATTTTTAAGTAGGTGGATGTAGCAGTCCAGGAATTTAAAGTTAATAAGTTTTTGTAGTAGCCCAGGTATACAAACTTTATCGAAGGATTTTGCTACATCCAGAAAAACCGCCATTGTGTAATTTTTTACCATTATTTGCTGATACTGTTTCTGTAATAAGTTTAGTTAGTGCATGAGTGGTAGAATTGCCTGCCCTGAAACCAAACTGGATTTGAGGTATTATTTTCTTTTTCTGTGTATGAGTCTTCAGTCTTACCGGGAGCAATTTTTAAGATATTTTAGTGAGAGAGCTGAGAAGCGATATCGGGCGACGGTTTTGGGCTAGAGAAGGGTCTTTGCCTGGTTGAGGAATTGTAATTATTTTCACCCGTTTCCATTTTAAAGGAAAATATTTAAGTTTTAAAATGGCACTAAATATCTGTAATATAAAACAAAGCACCGGGAAGGGTAGGTTTTTTAACTTTTGATATGTAATTTTATCTTCCCCGGGGGCCTTTTTTGGTTTAACTTACTTAATTGCAAGCATTAGTTCTTGGTAGGTAATGTATTGCGGCTTTCTTTTGGCTTTGTTATTTAGGAAATTAGTTGTTTTTGTAATTACGTTCCGTGTGAAGTCAGGATCTCCGATATCGTTTTTTGGTGTGAACTGATCTGCCAGCGAGTCGGCTATTGCTTCCGCCTTATCTACTGGGTTATACTTTAGACCTGTGGTCGTTAAAATGGGAGTAGAGGCTAGGTGTGATTTTTCCCTCGGAGTATTTTTGAAATTCGCCAGAAACTATGGATGTTGTAGGGAAGTTCTGTAAGATAAGTCTCCCATTTTGTGATTTTAAGTTTATCATACTTGTTTCTGAGTTATTTATTAAGTTTGTTATATTTTGATTTTAAGAGATCAGTACTGTGTTTTTGATACAAGTGTCTGGCGTGTCTTTTTTCTACTAGTAAAAGGTCTTTTTGCGGAAATTTTGCTTCAAAAATTGGTGTCTATTGAGGAAAGTTGTATTTTTCTTTAATTGATTTTTAATAGTGTTTTGAAACAGATCTAAAACTGAGTCTATACCCTTTTTCTTTTTGATTTCTATGTTGTGTAAGGTGAATATTTCTTCTTAAGCTACTTTAAAATTTCCCCAGTTTGTAAGTGGAAATTTACTAAGTATTCTATCTGGATGTTTTACTAAATTTGTGCTAACTTTACAAAAAACTGGTTAATGGTCGGAGTCTAACTCATCCAAGGGACGCAATTCCAATATTGGATTAGGAATATTAGTCAGCAGAATATCTAAAACGTCTGGTTTGTATCTACTTTGAGACGGAAAGTGTGTGGGGCGATCCGTGGCATAGATTATGTAGTTATTGGTTTGCGAGTGCGTAAGTAAAATTCTGCCTTTTTTTGTTAGATACTCTGCTGTTCCAGTCAGTATGTTTTGAGTTCATATCACCTGCAATGATATATGGATATTGTTGGTTGGTTATTTTATCTAGGTCCGCTGTTATAATGTATTTTATAGGGGAGAGATCTGCTGAGACTACTGTAAAATGTCCATGATTTGTATTAATATTTATAGAAGTTGATTCTATTTTCTCGCAGTTAGGGTTTGAATTTACATGATGTTGTATTTTATTATGGACTAATATTGAAGTACCTCTTCCCTTATTGGTGCGGTCTGACCGATATGTTACGTAATTTTCAACTGCAAAACGCTTTCGCGAGGTTAAAAGTGTTTCTTGTATTAGGACTATTTCTATGCCATATGTCTCCAGTAATCTTTCTAATTCGTAGAGCTGGTTAAACACTCCGTTGCTATTCCAGTAGAGAATAGTGAGAGTACCTGGATCTTCATGGTAAGGGGGGGAGGGGAGGTCCATTTAGGCGGCATCCTGGAACGTGGTAACCGCCTCCAGCAGAAGCAAGGACTTGTGTTTTGGGTCCGGGTGACTGTTAGCAACCATCATGTAAGGGTGGAAGTCGTCCATGATGGACTTGAAGTTCACCTCCCTCATGAACTTAAGGAGATCCATTAAGTCCTGGAGAGACGACCCCATTCCAGCCATGGACGGGGTGTTGTTGGCGGGAGGGTGGAGGGGTGAGGTGGGGGCAAGGGAGGTGTCTGAACATGAATTTGGGGCGCAACAGGTGCTTTAATGGGTACTGTGGAGTGTTTTTTGGGAGACTTGATGGCCTGTGCATAAGAATGAGTACTTGGGAGGTTGCTGGCGTCCAGGATCCTCGTGTATTGCGACACGTCGCGAACTGCGGCGGAGAGGGGGGGGGAGGT
>NQII01000472.1:817209-846729 GCA_002778355.1 Clitarchus hookeri
GGGGGGGGGAGGTGCCACCATGCGCGTTTGCGCTCTGGAAGTGACTTTACGTTCGGCTGCTGCCTGCCGATGCTGGATAATCTCCAGTACCTTGGGGCACTGTTTTGAGGACGCCAGATGGGTTCCCCCACAATTATAGTACTTTGACTTGGTCTCTGTTTGAGGGCAGTCATCAAGCTTGTGGTGTCCGGCGCATTGAGGGCAAACAGGGAGCAGGTGACAAAAATATTTAGTGTGGTCCAGGGCGAGACAATTGCGAAACTGGGCGATATCTAACAGCCGTTTCCTATATTGCCTGGGGTGTACAGCAGTCATGTTCAGCCGGGTGATTGAGACAAGAGGTGGAAGGGTGTCGTTTCTTTGGGCTGTCACACAGAAGCGATTTGGTCGGGTCAGCCAGGGTTGTGTTGGGTGGGCGGGGTTTGGTTGACAGGTCAGAAACGGGTACACATCAGTGACTGTGTAGCCGCGCGCTTCTAAGTCTTCTTTGATATGAGCAGGGTCGGTGTCGCCCGGCAGGTCGAACACCACTTTTTGTGGCGACTCAGTGGAGGTGCTGTAAGTGAAAAACGGGAGTTTTAAGCTATCTAGCAGTTCTTTTGTCGAATTGTATTTCTGCTCGTTGGCAGCAACGATGTGCAGGCTGTTACAAGTGAGTGAAATGGTGATGCCAGTTGTATAAATTTTCCTGAGTTCGCTCACAAGGTTTGAATAGCAAGAAGTGTTCCTAATAACCAACCTGTAGGTTGGTTTTTTGTTCGAAGTGCGTGGCTGTGGGTTGGTTTGTATGCCTGAAGGGCCGGGGTTGTGCAGGGAACTTTTATCCCACATGACTGCAAACCGGTTTGAAACCGGCTATTGTGGAACAACAGCCTCCTGATGTGGTCTACGAGCTCTTTTCTGGAACCTGGTCTCCATCAGTGTTTCCCTTTCCATTTGGGAGTTAAGTTGTGCTTGGCGTTTGTTGTTACGCCTGGTGATTTCTTTCCATTCTTCCGACCCGACCTCCACTCGGGTGGTCGTTTCAGTTTCGATTTCAGTTTCCGTTTCACTATCGGAGTTCCCTAGGGGGGATAAGTTGGGGGGGGGGGAGTTGCGGGTGTTCATTAAGAATGTTTCCAGGTTGGCTGTGTTGTGTAATTGTGAAATATCAACGGGGGCTGCGCCGGACGGAATATTACTGGGTATGGTTGCTATTTGGGTGTTGTTTCGCAGGAGGCCATCCCCCGTGGCCAGGTTTCCACCCCTTCCAGGATCAGGAGGGGTGGGTTGAGGTGGAGTAACACTGAAGGGTTCAACTTGCTAAAAAAGTTAAAATTACAATAAATGTACAGAGTGCCTAAAACGCTGTGGAGATACTCGTCGGTGACCCCACTGGACTAGGCTCGAGATGACCCCTTAAGGTGGACTTAAGAGGCCAACAAGTTATCTCCGTGTCCACACGAGTCCGGGCTGCTGTGGGATGAACATCGTGCTCGCTGCTGCTCCCTCTCCGGGATCTGCCCATCCCTTGAGACCAGCGAAGGCGAGGACTTCTGCGAGTGCGGTGGGACTGCAGCAGCTTGGGTGCGGTGACTACTCCACAACTTGTCGCGTCCCCAGGTGGCCCTGGAGTGGCTGGAAATACTCCAATACCAGCCCGCGGACCAACTGGCCGGTGCGACAGCGCCGTCGTCGTAGACGTCTGGGACCTGGGTAGCTCAGTAAGAGATGGTGAAGCGCATCGTGCGGGAGGCAGCCCAACGATCAAGACGGAGAGGAGGATCTCGAGGTGCTACAGAGCGAAGTGTAGTGCTTCCCTGCTGGATTTTGCGGTCTGCTGACTGCAGTGCGCGAGGAATGGCCTGGAATGCGTCGGACCTCGGAAGCTTCCTAATGTCAGCCTCCACTCCTAGGCCAGCTACTTCACCCCCAGCCTGGTAGGTTCCGGATGTAACACCGAGCCAGAACTCACCCCGACCGACGGACTATTTTGGAGGAAGAGGGAAGGGGTGGCCCCCTACTACGCGCTCCTCACCTTCACTCACGGCGTGGAGACCCTGATATCAGAGCAGAAGAGTGAAGATGGAGTAGGTGCCATGACTGAGCTGCCCAGTTTGCCGACGCACTTGACGAGAAGCAGCCCCCCCCCCCNTATTGTGCTGGTATGCCGGCACAGAAATATTGACAGCAGTTCCAACTCAAGGGCACTTGGGCCCTAGCCCTGCCATCTTTCTCTTCTAGATTTTCAACTCCAAATTTAAAAAGCACGAATGCACACCTGCTTCCTCCTTTAGCATTTTTAATGCATGAATAAGTTTTGAACTTCTTTCCTGTCGGGAGGGTTTTTACGGCGACACTGCCGGTTTTCCCCCTCCCCCTGCTTAGCTATAGCCTCAGCTATAGGAATACTCAGGGATGCAGTTGATGTCCTCAATCGCGGCCATGGCTGCCTTAAATCCCTCATGCCGTGATGCACGCCTCCTCTGCACGAAATTCCCTCTCCTGTAGGCGAATAGGGCCTAGCCCTGAGACGCACCTAAGTCCAGTCCCTACCCCCGGACGACCGGACGACACTGAACACTTAGTAATAGGGTAGTTAGGAAAAAAAATAAAAATAAAAAATTTCCGTGTCCACGAGCTACGTTTCTAACAGAAGATCGACGCGAAGAGGCGAGGCACACTCAACGAAGTCCATTGCTTGAATGTACGAATGCGAATCAGTGTTTGATAGCCAATCACTAATAAGAAAGGGGGCCTGCTCCCCTTAATAAACATTTATACTCTTGGTATATTGCAGGTCGGTATGCTTAGGCATCAANTAATGCTGTGGCCACGAAGGAGGAAGAAGGTTGAAGCCACTGGAACCTCCACCTAACCCCTCAGACACCATTTCTGGCATCGTGAGCAGCTAGGCTTTTAGTTTCCCGCTTGTAGAATGCAGTTTTCGCATACCAGCTCCCAAGCCACACCCAGCTGCAGTTTACCTCCCCTTCTTTAGAGAGCCTGGTAAGGTATAACCTCTCAGGCCCCCCTTAGAAGGAGGAGTGGTAGTGAGTGGACTTGCAGGTGTTATCCTCGCCAGAGGTACTATTGGTAGGCTTACTGAGGTTTTAGGCTCGTGCCAGAGGCCTATAACTGCAGCAGGGATTCGTCAAGAGGCGATATGTTACTTGCTAGCATTTCTCCGGGCCTCCCTAGGATGTAGGTGGATGTCTGGTGCTGTGGAATGAAACCCTAAGTTGTTAACCAAATATGAGAACGTCGGATTCAGTACCTCTTGGCAGTATATGGCAGACACCGAAGCAGAAGCAGCAGCCCCAGCCGCGGCCCCACCCCAGGCGAACCCCCCGAAGAAAGGCAGGGCGGCTCCAGGGAAGCCACGAGCCAGGCCCGCACACCCACTCACTACCAGAGACAGTGAGGTCCTCAAATAAGGCCCCAGAATTATGCGGGTGTGCAGCCTGAAACATGAGTACATAGACACTGTGCATATGCATTGATTCACTCTTTCCATTCACACAATTTTTTCATTTTTATTGGGTTTTTTTTTAATTTTAATTTAAATTTTGTTTTTTATTCATTCATTCATTCATCCATTCATTCACAAAATACATACGCACATTAAATCGTAGACTTGTGTGAAAATATATACTAAATAAACATACTTATGGCTATGTTAGGCTAAGTCATGGATATTATATTATATACAGCTATTTACAGGAGGACGACAGCTTAATATAGTGTGCCACCACACCAGCCTTGTCTCTTGGTGATGTGTGTATTGTATGTGGGCATTCCAGATGGGTATGCGGGGTGTGTGTGTGTGTGTTGTGCTGCCATTATTGTGTTTCTGTGTTTTGTTGTAGCAGCAGCAGCAGTGCTTTCTGAAGGAAAAGTGTCGTGCAATGTTTGATCCGCCGCCGAACCCTCATACGCCACCGGATGGCATTTAGTGTTGTGAGACCGGAAGCCGAAACTCCCATAACTCACTAGGTGTTTGTGAAGCAAAAGCACCCTGACACTTTCTCAAATCATTGGGTCGGCGGCAGGGGCAGTGTACTGTGGGACTTTGGGCACCGGGCCCTTATTTAGGTGAGTTATTTGGTGTTGCCTATTTTAAATTCAATTACGTTTTCGTGTGTTCGGCGGGGGAGTGAAGCTCCCCTCCAGCCACCAGGCTGGAGTGAATGTTGTGTCGTGTAGTATGTCTAGCATGTTGAAATGTTGTTTGCAAGTGTGCTATTAGTGTATTTTGTGTGAGTATCCCTAGTCTCCCGATATGTCCTATACAGGTCTCCATCGGGGTACGTTTTCTCGTTTCAAGTGTATCACATAAAGTAAAAACCCTTAAAAATAGATAAGAGTTGGAGGGGCCCCTAGCACCAGTCTCTGAACCCAGTAACAATAGGGCCCCTCTTTCCCAAGTCGTCTTCTTCCCAACCGGCAACAAACTGACAGGCCAGTGCGTTATTATTATTGGTAATTAATTAGTTTAAATTGAAATAAAAATAAAATTATATTATATATGTGTTTGTATATATATGTTTTTTGTATATTTTATAGTTTTTATGTGTTTTTTTGTAGTATTATATAATTTTGTTAATTAAAGTAAAATTAAAGTAAAAGCAAAGTTAAGTTAGCCCCCCGACCCCTACTTCGACTGGCATGTGTGTCCCATGACCTGGAACTCGAGTGGTGGTTGGGGCTATTTCCCACCTGTCACGAGTTCCCACATAACCAGCCTGGCAGGGCGCTTTTCTTGTGTTGTAAGAGTAGTGTAGGTGTTGACTCTATCGTTGTCTGCGAACGACTGAATGTTGTTTATTTTATTTTTCTAAATTTTTTTTTTAACTAACTACTCTAAAACTAAGTGTTATATGAGCCCGCGGTAGGAACGGGAATTAAGTGCGTCTCAGGGCTAAGCCCCATATGCCTACAAGGAAAGGATTTCATGCAAGGAGACATGCATCACGGCAAAGAGGGATTGGACTGCCATGGCCTGCTTTTGGCCATGACAACCTCCCTAAGTGTGCTTATAGCTAAACTATATTTAGAAGAGAAAGGGAAAAACCGGCATAGTCACCGTAAAAACCCTTTCGACAGGAAAGAATTAAAAAATTGTTTCATGCATTATTGTATTTAACAGAAAATGCTACTGGAGACAGAGGATAGGAATCATGCACTTTATTATGATAAGAAAAAGTACTAGTAGAGAGGGGGCGTGTGAACTTTCTTTCATTTGGTGCTGGGTTTAACCAGAGTGATACTTGCGCATCACTCTGGTGGGGGGAGAGCGCAATTGGGCAGGTCCCCCCCGAATCCGAATCCCCAGTGGATCCTGAAACTTAAACATAAAATAGAATTAGCTGTCAGTGAGTACCAGAAGCTGGCACAGACCGACTTTTTCATAATTCTCGCGAGATGGTAATTACCTGAAAGAAGAGGTTAATCTTAATCTAAATAACCTAAGCTAAACTGTTTCAAGTACTGTGAGTCAAGACTCGTAGTACCTTGAGATAATTTAAGATAATAAAAAATAATAGCTAATATAAAATATTATTTATAAGCAGCCTGTAGCCATCGGTAGGATAAATCCCGTGTGCTGACTGAAGGTCAGACACACAGACATACAGCGCTGCTGGTAATAATTTAATAGGTAAATATATTGAGTCCCAAAGACTGCAGGCGCATCAGCTGGCGTTCTGAATTTCCAGACGTGAAATGGAGTAAATTTAAATTCTTTGAGATGTCTAGCTATTCGGCTTATGTCGGCGTTGTGTGGTAGCCCTTTAATAACTACCTTATTAGGCTTTTGGCTTTTTTTAGCGTGTGTGTAGTACTCTATTTTGTATTATTTTAGATGCCTGCAGAAATCAGAGTGATCCTCTAACGCTACAAGCACCTTCAAGTGTTGTTTTTTTTGTAAGTGTGATTTTCTCAAAGTAGTCTTTTTCCCATGTTTTAGTCAAAAATTTAATTTTCGTGGTGTCTGGGATATACATCGGTGGCGCGAGTGGAGTTTTCCTAGTGTTGTTTTCTGATTCTAATGTGTTTTCCTCACCCAAAGGTGAGAAAGTATTTTCTGTCGAAAAATCGATATCCGGTTCTTTGTGATTGGCTGTTGGTGCGGTGTGCTTCCTATTGGGCTTCTGCCATTGTGTGTCGTGTTTTGGGACCGAAGAAGAGGAGGCCGATGCCTCCCCTTCGCTGTGCTGCTTACCTGTATCCATCGAAGTGTGCCTAGAAACTCCTAAAGCAGTGGTAGCTGACCAGGCTACCTGAGGGGTAGCGAGGCTAGGCCAGAAGAGGAAGCACTACCTTCCTCAACCACTGCCTGGTTGCAAGTGCGGGCTATCTGCGCAATGTTTGATAAATGGCTAGAGTCACTTTTATTAAATGTGGTAAATTTCGTCCCAAACCGATTAGAGAATTCCGAGACGAAAATGTGTGTGTAATGGATTTAATTTTTCCGTTTTACTGCGGTTTTGATAGTTTATTATGGATTGTTTTATTGTATTAGTGTTTATTGTAGCTTATTGTTTCAATATTAATTAATTTAAATTTAGTGTTGTCCTAAAATATTGTCTTTTTAATTAGGTAGAGTAGCGAGTTCTGTGAGAAGCAACATCTGCTTCTCCAGTAGTGTTGTCATGACTTTCGCCTGTATGATTATGGGACTAAAGTGGTCCATTAGGGTTACGAAGTGTGTTTCTCGCAGAAAAGCGGCCAGTTCGTGCATTTCTGCTACCATGGCCGTTTTTTCTGTTGTATTATTGTCCCTTGTACCTTTTTGTTTTTGTTGTGGTTTTTCCCTTTGCTTTGGTGTGGGTGCTTGTTCCATGTGTGTGTTTCCCTGTTCAGTCTGCCTTTTTTGNAAGCACCCACACAACAGCATTGGAGGAGGGGGAATTCAGCCTTTGACTGAATGTTTACTCGCATGTTTTCACGGATTTCCTGCCCAGTGTCTTGTGTTTGTTAGGCGGGTTTAGGTCCCATCCTTTGTTACCGTGCCTCATTTTTTTTTTATCACTTCGCAATGTTTCCATATAACCGAGTGTCCTGTTTTCTTGCAAAGTGTACATTTCCACTTTGCTTTGTCTTGTTCTTTTAGAGTGCAATCTGCCTTTGTGTGCAATCCCGCACACAGAGCGCAGATTGGATTTAGTGTGCAATATTTCTGAATGTGGCCCAGTGCACAACACCGCATGCACTGCACCACATCTTCAGCGCGGTGTTTATACAGTTCTATGTGAACTGACGTGTAATGTAGTGTGGGTATTTTCAATACGTCGAATTTGTCGTGTTGTTGTACTGCAGTCCCATAGACTGCAAGTGCGTCAGCTGGTGTTCGTAATTTCCAGATATTTATTGCTATAAAGCTGTATTCTTTAAACTGTTTGTATATGTGTATTATGATTGTGTTGTGTGTTAGTCCTTTAATGACTATTTTATTTGGCATTTCGCTTTTCTTGGCATGTGTGTAATAAGGTATGTTGTGAAGTCGTAGGAACTTGCAGAAAACAGAATGCTTCCCCTTTCTCACAAGTACCTTTAAGTGTTGCTTGTTCGTGACTGTGGTTTTCATTATGTGTTTTGCTCCTTTGAATTTAAAATTTATGTATGCGAGTTTGTTGTTGTCAGGGGTGTATGCTCTGTACCATGTAAGTTGGCCAGATTCTGACAGGTCTGCAAAAGTAGCGCCACTGTTTACATCTGACTACATCTGACTACGTATCCTTCCGTCATAAACTGATCGGCCACATGGCAACGATGTTGTTTATTTTCATGCTGTCATTGTCAGTTGAACCCCTTTCCAATGTACTGTTCGTGGGACTGTGGGACTTTTAGGCAAACTTGCTACTCAGAAATACGTAGCTGCGATTTTAGTAAAAGTAATGTGTACATAAATCATTAATAAGTAAATTGTTATGTTAAAGGGCAAAAATATAAATAATTAATTTAAAATTTAGTAACTACAAAACAAATTTTAAGATATTTTAGACTGACATCTGTCTAAAAAAAACTAGTATGTTATAAAAGTAAAAATATAAAACCTTGCAAAAAATTTAATATTTGCTAACTCTTTCTTAATTTGTCTGAGACAGTGAATTTGGGATAGCATTTCCGAAACGGTAGTTGTAGCTGTTATTACACATTGGACATTATAGATAATATATTCGAGTTGGAAATATGTTAGAATTGCCTAAAAACTATTCACGCGTGTCCCACTTTTTTTTTCGGAAACAAGGGAATTGGTTTTCGGAGAACAATATGGCGTATAATTTATGTAGACGAACGATTACCTGCCGAATATAATTGATGAGTACTCAAAATCGCTGTACACAAAATATATGTCACTTTAAAAATTATGCAGAGCTCGTGAAAAATAAAATGATTGGTATATCTTCGTAAATGTATTATATAAAGCCCGTGAACGCTTTTCTTTCTTGCTGGTAATGCTTCAGCAAAAATCCGAAAGATGGCGCACACTACATGTCCGGAGCGAAGTCTGAGCTGCTAACTTTGCTCAATAGGTCGCGTCTTTGTAAAGTTGACTGTTCTTCTATTGCTGGCTCGGAACGACACGAATTTGAAATATATTTCGTCAAATTATTATAAAAAATAATTCAACAATATTATGCAATATTTCTGTATGCTTTTGCATGTAATACATATAAGGTGTGTATGGAAAGCATGGAGGATAGGGGATATAATACATAAAAAAATGGTTTGAAATTTGCATTTCATTTGGATACGAATCGTTTGAATGTGCATTTCATTTTGAACACCTATACATTTCTACTGTAGCCCGAAGATTTTTTAAACACTAAAAATGGGTGTTTCATGACCATGTAAAATAAAATGTATTAATTAATAGAAGAACGCTTTGTTATCGCGTATTTTCAGTTTGTCTAATGTGCGTCGGCAGTGCACTCAGAATAGCCAACATAACAATAACTTTTGTTCGTTTGTGCATCAGCTGATACAGGATTTTGTAAATTGCACGTTGTTTGTTTGGAATACATCAAATTGCCACTCACTGACTGTCAGAATCTGGCCAACTTATATGAAATGAAGTATACATCAGGTTTTTAAGGGCTTTGTAACATGTGTTTCGTGTTTTTCAGCAGTTTTGGAGCTGTCATCGCCATATTCTGAGGAGTTGAACATTCTTCCTCTTTCAGTGGTTTAAAGTTGTTTTTAATTAGAATAGTTGCATGGGGTTGCGTCTGCATTCCTATTGGAGCTGTGTGTTTCCTATTTGGTTTCTGCCATTCTGTGTTGTGTTGTAACAGAGGAAGGAGAGACAGGAGTCACCTATCTCCTGTGTTTCTTACCTGTAGATTCCATCGTGTTCGTGTGACTACCAAGCCTAAGACAGCGGTAGCTGACCGAGCTACCTGAACGGTAGTAAGTCTAGGCCAGAAGGGGAGAGCTAACCTTCCCCAATCGCTGCCTGGTTGCAAGTGTAAAAAGTACCAAACACGTTTAGGATTATTACTAACATACAATTACCGACAGCAGTGTTCGGCAACGTTCGGGTTTCCTCGCCAACATGCATGTACAGCAGGGAATATGATTGGTGCTTTCGTCGATCGTCGCATGTCTTATGTCCGCTTTGCGAAACGATATGATAGCCATTTTATCTGGTGTTTGTGGTGTTTTAGAAGATTTAAGAATTAATGCTTATTCTAATGAAATTCCGGATGCTTTATAGGTAAGATACTATTTATTTATACATTTACTCTTCACATTATATTTCTCACGTCATCTTTCTAGTCGTAGAAATGCTAAATACATGTTAGAATGTAGGAACATGTGGCTTAATTATATAAGTTTATATCTGTTTATGTGTTGTAGATTACGTTAAACTTACATACAGTGGCTCACATTAATATTCGGCCACTGATGATTATCGCAGTTTCATGGCCTTATGTTACATTAGAAATGAAGATAAACATAAAACACATTGCGCAATCATTCTTGTATGCTTTAAATGAAATGCAATAGTAGCCAATAACTGAAATGAGCAGCGCAAGTTAGTGAAACACAATATTTTGTCCTCGCGTGCTTCATAAGTACGTCACTTTAATATTCGGCCAGTTGTGGTGGACGCGTGGCACAGGCACGATGCACATTGCGTTCGTACCTCGTGCCATTCCCTGCACTCTCTCTGCGCTGAGAGGTTGTATTGGATAGCTTTGTTGGCTGCGTCAGTCAGGAAAATGGGACGTAGGGCAAGAATACAACGTTTGAACAGCGGCAGCTGGTCATTTTTCATTATGCAAAGAAGAAATCTCAACGAGAAATTTCGGAGCACTTGAATCTGCCGAGGTCTACTCTCGGAGACATCATAAAAAGGTTTCAGAAGTAAGCCAGAATAGATTCGGTACCTCAAAAAGGTCAGCCAAAGAAGCTAAACGAGAGAGAAGAACGTCCAGTAATCAGGAAAATAAAGAAAGATCGAAAATTAGTGCTTGCAAACTTACAACGGAGGTACTCAATGAATTTGGAAAGAACATCCATCTAGAAACCATACGACGAGTTATCAGAAGAGCAGGGTATAATGGCAGGGTATCTAGAAAGAAGCATTTCATTAATGAGGCAAATAGAAGAAAACGACTTACTTTCGCAAAAGACCACACTGATAAAGCTGAAATCTGGTGTAATGATGTTATTTTTGCTGATGAGACGAAATTGAATGTGTTTGGTTCAGATGGCAGGGTAACAGTATGGCGCAAGCCAAATGAGGAGCTAAAACCTGGGAACATACAACCTACTGTGAAACACAGTGGAGGTAGTATTACGATCTGGGGTTTTATATCTTCAGCAGGTGTTGGAGAGGCTGTACATGTTGATGGCACAATGAAAAAGGAAGACGATCTCAACATCCTGAAAGCAAACTTACACAAGAGGGCTGTTAATCGGGGCATTAGGAACACGCATAAGTTCTACCAATATAATGACCCAAAACACAAGTCGTACATTGTCAAGAGCTGGCTTTTGTATAACTGTCCCAAAGTCATTAACATACCTCCTCAATCACTCGACCTGAATCCCATAGAAAATCTGTGGGATGAACTCAAAATAAGACTGCGTAATACAACAATTATGTCCACAAAACAATTAGAGAAAAGGTTCAAGGAAGAATGGAGTAAGATTGGCTCCGAATGTACCAGGAAAATAATTGCTATTATGCCACAACGCCTGCGAGAAGTAATTAAACAGAATGGCCATGTTACCAGGTACTAAAAGACTGTTTGTTTAGTTTGCAAAGAGGATTATGTTTGTGTTTGAATGATGATGGCCGAATATTAAAGCGGCGTAGTTATGCAGCATGGGATGATAAAATCGNCGGCGTAGTTATGCAGCATGGGATGATAAAATCGTATTGTTTGTTAAATTGCATTGTTCATTTTCGTTATTGGCTACCGATATATTTAATTTAAAGCACACAAGAATGATTGTGCAATATGATTTATGTTTATCATCATTACTAATGTAACATAAGGCCATGAANTTTAAAGCACACAAGAATGATTGTGCAATATGATTTATGTTTATCATCATTACTAATGTAACATAAGGCCATGAATCTGCGATAATCATAGGTGGCCGAATATTAATGTGAGCCACTGTATGTAGGTATTGCCATTCTTTGGATTGGGTGGCAAATGTGTAAAAGAGGAATAACATTTTGTTGAAGTATCGCCTTCGTAGGCCCCCACACAACTGAATTCAAACTGAAGAATATGCAAAGAAAATTATATCCTATAAACATTAAAATCACAAAAAAAAAGTAATTTGAATACCTGGAAAACACACAAAACTGTGTAATTATTTATCATTTCTCAATGTATAACAGCTAAACTTAGACTAAAATTATTTGGGAGACTGAGTTTGCTAATCCAAAATAACCTTAAATAAAAGTATACTAAGAGTTGGGGAATAATAATTTTCTTTGTATAACGTTTCTGGTATGCCCAGGAAAATTACTGCATTGTAACATAACCATTAAAAAGCATAACATATTTTTAAAAATCTTGCAGCATAGCATACAATGTGAGTAATGATAAGGTGTTGCAATAGGCCATATTTTCTTGAAAAGAATGAATTATTGTTCCCCCACCACCAGAAACTTTCCATTCAGAATACAGTTATTGCAGTTACAATAATTGATGAACAGCATTAGTAAAAAGTAACAATAACAAATTTTTTTTAGTTGTAACATTAAGCTCTGGCTTAGTCACTTGACCTGTGGTTGCTATTGTTAATTAAGAGGTAGGTACTGATCAAAGAAATTGTCATGAAAATAAAATAAAAAATGCTAATATTTCAAATTTACCAAATGGGTTGTTTTCGTAGTCCATGTACACTACAGAATTCCTTCGAATTTACCATTAACCTAAAATTGTCCCTTAAAGATCAATCTGTAATACTGGCATAGCCTAGGACTGTCAGTTCTTTCAGTGTAACAGTTTTTATTGTGTATACAAGGTTTGAGAAAAACTAAAACCTAATAAATAACCATAAAATAAATACACAAACCTCAAGTTATGCTGTATGTGATATGAAGTTTAAGAGATACTTCTATGGAATTTTTTGGATCTTCCAAACTCTCAAACAAATTGATTGTGTGTTCATTCNATGAAGTTTAAGAGATACTTCTATGGAATTTTTTGGATCTTCCAAACTCTCAAACAAATTGATTGTGTGTTCATTTAAAAAAATAAAAAATCAACATAGTAGTTTGGGATGTTAAGATCAGCAAATATCTGAGGTAAACACATTACAAAAATCTGGAACATTCTGGACAAGCTTGTATTATAATATCCCTTTACACAAGATTCCTTATGAGAATTCTACANATGAAGTTTAAGAGATACTTCTATGGAATTTTTTGGATCTTCCAAACTCTCAAACAAATTGATTGTGTGTTCATTCAAAAAAATAAAAAATCAACATAGTAGTTTGGGATGTTAAGATCAGCAAATATCTGAGGTAAACACATCACAAAAATCTGGAACATTCTGGACAAGCTTGTATTATAATATCCCTTTACACAAGATTCCTTATGAGAATTCTACAAGCAAATCCTGTTAACACCCTGTACTCTGTTTCATGTATGTGTAGTAAATTTTGAGAGTTCCAGAAATATACATGTAGTTTAATCGTTGTTTCTCCACCACAGCTGTCAGCTGTTTTGCTGTCTGTAAAGTAAACAAAGTTTGTGGGCAGTTTTCAGTTACAATTTTTAAACAAGGTAGGCTTACTTGTTAAAAATACATGCGAACCCGCAACGGTACATAAAGTTCCCTTTGTTACCTGTTTCTCACTGTGTGAACATAACAACATGTTGCTCCCAGGGTCTACACACTTTTAGTTGTTTTGGTTGTTGTGGCATGATAGTTGACACACAGTGACCATTACTCCCCGAGCAAAAGTTCACAAAACCGAAAATTTTCAGTTCTGAAACATTTTTTTTTTTAAGTTTCAAATTTCAATACTATTATTCGGCTCACCATCGAAAACTGTTCCTGGGGAACTACACTCATTAAGGAAAAAAATTATTGAACTACGAAAATAAATTTTTTCCAAGCACAAATTTTTTCATTCCCAAAAATTTTTACAGGCCAAAAAAATGACAAAAATGTATTGTTTTGTTGGGAACATAATGCGAAAAGGCGTGTTTGAAACCATACTTATTAATGTATACATTTTTTATGAGAACAAAAAAATTTTCTAAGTCCCACATGTAAACAAATGGAACGTCACCACAAACAAAAGCAGTCACTCTCCAAAACATGGAAATTCACCCCATGTGAATGGTGCTATTTGTCACGGAGTTGTTTCTTGGTCTCGGTAAATCTACTTCTTCACAGAGAAAAAATGGTTTAGGTTACCCTTGTTGATGAGGATAGGCACCAGCTTATTTACATTGAGCAACGTGACTCTTACTCAGGTCGTGGTACGTCCGTGTACATTATGTTACTTAGACTTGACCCGTACACATACAGACACTTGCATTGGAGTCGCTGAAGCTCACAGGCGGGGAGGGGGATTATCTCACTAGTTCAGGCTCCGGTACATGGCCGATATCCTTAACATAAGAACAAAGGTGCATCCTACTCAATTACCCTGAAATTACACTTGACACTACTAAATTATGGTACACGACATCCACTGGTTTGGAGTTACCTTGATTTATTGCCCTCCATGGGTTATGTCTCTCATACACACAAGACTGAAAAACACTACCTTGCACGATTCGTATACATTTCAACTGGTCTCGGAAAAGTCCCTGCCACATGTAACCAGGTCCCTAGGACATTAACACAGTAAACACAGTTCCTCACTCTTTTTCTTCTCTTTTTTTCCCCAACTCTTCATGTCTGCCACTGTCCAGATCTCGTCACCAACTACAAAAGGTTCTGCAGCTTGGGCCTTAAAGTTCCACTTACACATTATAGCCTTATTAAATTAACATCGACTCTATAATTATTCATAGGTACATATTATACAATTATATATGAGGACCTAATGCCCTACAAATCATAAAAAGGTTTCCAAAACGTGTTATTATGTACATTAACTATAAACAAAAAAATCCCTATGGCTTGATGTCATCAGTGTACCGTTAGGCATGGTGCCTAACACCATCAATACTAACACATATGTAAACTGTTGGGAAAATTAAAGTAATATTGAACTGTGTGGAACTTATACCATACATTGTCCGCATTCCTAGAGCTATCCTGCCGGAGTCTCGGTGCTGTAACACACACTGTTAAAAAGTTATTTAAGAATTATTTTATCGACTTTACACAGGTCGCGTGGCATCAGCAAATTTGACATTGCCTATCCTCAAATGGATGGTTGATCCCTACACCCCTTAATACTTTGGCTTATCCACAATTCGCAAACAATACCCTATTCAAAAGTTACCCAACAAAAAACAAAACCACAAAACCAAAGAAAAAATACCAAAAAGCCAACATACCTTTAATCTATGGGGCGGACTGAGGTGGGCCGTCCGATAATGGCGCTAGTGATATAACGGATCGGTGCATTCCTTTTCCGGATCGTTGCAGATGCTTTGTACCCCAGGCAGAAATGGGCTACTAAGCACTCAGTCTTGATGTCATAGGTAACATGACATAGGTGCCATACCCAGTCGACAGGCGGAGGCAAGATGGTGTTTCTTATGTTCTCAAATCTGTAGGGTCATCTGACCGGATGTATGCCATTCCCTCGTCGATGGATATTGTTGAGTCATCCCAAAGATGATGGAGTCAGGCTCCCCTCGTGCCTGATACATTAAGTATTCAGTGAGCCTATTCAGGCTGACCCATATGCCTTAAACTGCCATTAAATTCAGATTTATAGAGACTGTAAAATTAGGCTGGTGAATAAAAACCTTGAAGGCGGGTCGTAGGAGACATATGCACCAAATTCCAATAAGGCAGTGCGTATAAATAACATGATGCAGTTTACTGACACATGTATATTTTCATTTGCAGATAAAACCCTACATTCACCTCAATGCGATAAACGTAAGAGGGCACTGGCCACTCTCACCTGCCAGGTGGGCTTAGCTGCTCGAAAAACGAGTTTTTGCGACATGAAATATTAAGTTGAAAACATTATGCTTCCCTGGGCGATTCTATTCCCCAGGGAAGGAGGGGTGCTGCATTCAGGAGCGATGAAAATGAAGTTTCCAGTTAAATGAAGAAATAACTGTGAAAAACGATGTTATAAGTGCAAAAGACATGAATGCACCCAGATCATGATGCGCTATGTGCCGACCTCTCTGACTCTCGGACGATGACTGACTTACTGCAGCATGCGCAGGCGCCTATAAGGAAAATGGCTGCACACACCTAATATTCTAGATTATCTAATGTACATTGCTGTGATGGGATGATGAATGAAAATAATAATTCAATGCTTACAAATCAATAAGAAACACAGGAAACACTCTAACACACAAATCTAAAGCAATATAAAAATAATCAAACTAATACATACATTCCTGGAAGCTGCATTGCATGTTAATTTAAAAAAATTTACAATAAATCTAAAACTATTGCAAGGGATGTCTTCTCATGCTATTTGTACGTCCATGAGTTTGTTTAATTGATTAATTGAGTAAATGAATTATTGCCCTGCAATTTAGTATAAAAATTCCACTAGAAAATTCTCCTATATTATGTTTGGCACCTCATCGGATGGATCCAAACCACCGTAAAGGGTGTGCAAGGTGTAATGAGCACTGGGCATATCATTGTAGTGGTGAAATGGGTGGTGTGCATGGCATGACAGACGATCTGGGGTAGCATAGAATGATATCCTATGTTAAATGCCCCCTGCTTGGAGACCATTCAGCCATGCACCCCCTAGGCACAGCAGGTGAAGGTTATGGTTCTGCAACATCTTGCCTGCAGGTCGTGCCACTCCCTGATGCTGTCGCTGCACCATTGGTAGCACTGACTGCGGCTGCGAGGTTGGCTGGTGGTGGCTGTGGATGCTACATACATATCTGCATGTAGGCCACACCTGTGTGGACCATTGCTGCAGTAGTACTGATTGGCAAGAATGTGGCGAGTTTGCTTCGTCGCTGCTCTTTGCGTCGCAATCACTAGAGGTATGAGAAATGCCGCACCTGTGTCTGCCAGCAGCGACCCGGGCTGGGTGTATAGGAAGGGGGTTGGTCACCTGAGGGTGTCCCTTCAAATGGGGCTGATGCCTCTGCTGTTGTGTTTGCGCTACCTTGTTGCTTCACCTCCTCACCTGCGGTGGACACACCAAGAGGGCGCCCCGATGCCATCGACAGTTTGCTGGGTACCTCAGTGAAGTTACCTGTGGCCGGCGAGGTGTAAGGGATGTGCACATAGTGTTCCGCGACGAGGTGTGGTCGGCACCACTGGTTTCCCCTAGCAAGGTGGTCACTGCGACACCTGGCATCATGACGCGTGCAGACTGTGTTGCATCATTGCTATGCTGTTGTCTAGATGTTATTGACACAGTTAATGGAGTGTGGTCGTGTGATGACTCCATGTTGTCAGGGATGCACTCTCGCTGCAATGACCCCTGGAAGGCGTCGGGATGCCAGGCATCACTGGTCTAATGAGGCCGTGCAGCGAGCTGCGGGTGAGTGGCTTCGCTGCTGTGTTGTTTGCAGATGTGCCACTATTTCTGTGATCATTGTTGTTGTCACAAGGTATCTGGACACCAAGAGTGACGTATGAAATGGCATCACCTGTTGGGATGAGACACAAATTGTCTCGATGAATGAGCACCATTATTCTGCTGCTAAGGTGGACTAAATATATTGTTGGCCCCAAAGTTTATACGATTTGATGGAGCCTGTTCAATTTAGGTGCGAAAACAGCACATAAATATTTGTGTGCAGTGAACTGGGAATGAGTGCACAAATAAACCTTTTATTCAGGCCGTAGATGTGGCGGTGAGCATGTTGTCATGGGATGCCACTGTTGTATGTAGCGGCATTGATGTGTGTGTATTCTCTCTTGCTCTCTCTCTCTCTCTCTATCTATCTTCTCTCACATCGCACATGGTTATCAGCTGGGTCACTAATGCCAGCAGTACACAGGCAGTCTTACTCGCCAGGCAGCGCGAAGAAATGGCCCAATAATATTAAGGCTGGTGAAATTGCCGGTGGCAGCATTGACCCAATGTCGGGGGACGAAGAGAGAGGTGGGCAAGTGTTCGGCTCAACACATGTGTAGCTCACCCACACAGAGATGTAGCTTTGTCTTGAGGTCCTGATTGCGATGCTCTGTGGGGTAAGTGCGTGGGTAGTACACAGCTGTTTTTATATGGCGCACTCCCCATTGCGTGCACCATTCGCTCTACTTGCATCCAGTGAATTGTGAGCCATTATCAGTTACTGGGGTTTGTGCATAACCCCAACATGGGAAAAATTCAGTTTGTAGCACTTTTGCTATGCTTTATGCACATGCACTAATCAATGGGTATGCTTCAATCCAGCATGGTATGTTGTCTATTACCATGACAATAATAAACCGTTTATCCCCTGAAGTGCTGGGATAATGTCCCATCATGTCTATGGATACTGATTCGAATGGCTTGCACAGCACACATCTGTTGGGTGCCATATCTTCTGCGTGATTTGAATTGGTTACAGATAGTACACATTTGGAAAAATTGCCTATCATGGCATGAGAGTCCACACCAAAATAAATGTTCCCGCACATTGCGTATTGTTAATTCTGTCCCCAGGTGACCTGCTATTCCACTGTTATGCGCATAAGTTAGAACAAGCTCCCTTCCGACAGGGGGAACAAACAGTTTCCATGCATTACATGCTTTGGGTGAACACACTTTTAACCATTGAGCTAACACTCTCCAACAATCGCTAGTTTGTGTGGCACATTGTTCACTAGGTTTTTGGGTGAGTGTGCACCCCTTCTGTGCATGCACTACATGATCGAATAGTTCGCACACAGTTTCATCTTAGCTGGTTGCATTCATTTGTTGTATGCTTACCTCTTTGAATGGTTCCTGCATGGTGGGTGGTAGGATGTCCTCTCACTCTGCATCATCTGCACATGGTGCTCGGGACAAGGCAACGGCAAGTTGATTTTCGTTGCCTTGGATGTGTTCGACAACAAAGTTGTAGGCTTGCAGTAAAAACGCCCAATGAATTAAATTTTTTACGATCTTCGCGCATGTTGTGCAGCCAAACAAAACACCTGTGTACAGTGTAAACCTATGACATTCGAGGTAGACCCTATATTTATTTACTGACCATACCACTGCCAAGCACTCGTGTTCATTGACATCATAACAGTATTCAGTAGGGCCTAGTTTGGCGCTCGTGCAGTCGATAACAAGTCATTCACCATTGTCACCACACTGATACAATACTGCTCCTAACCCATCTTGGCTTGTGTCGGTTTGGAGGTACAAATAAATGTCTGGTAGGATCATACCTCGTAAGTGTAGAGAATTTTTTGAAACTAGCCTTAATTTGTTGATATGCATCGTCTGCTTCTTGATTCCATTAAAATGGCTTCCGTGGTTACAGAAGGGCGGTGAGTGGTGCAGTGATGACAGCAGTGCACTCAATGTATTCCTTGAGCCCCATTTAAAATGCCCGAAAAATTTTCTTAGCTGCTTGCGTGTATGTGGGGATGGGTAATCTTCAATTAATCGCAGATGTTCAGCATTCGGCCTGTTGCATTCAGTGTTGACTACATGTGCCAGGAAATCTATGTTGGTTTTCCCGAGATGACACTTGGATATTGTGCATGTAAGGCCATTGATTGCTAACCTTTCCAGAAAAATTGACCAGTGATGCAAGTGATATTCCCAGTTTTCTGACCACACTACCACGTCGTCGTGGTAGGCGAGGGTGATCTCTCCGATGAGGTCGTCCATCACTCGCACATGATAGCCAGGAATGTGGCAACTACACATTTCAGACCAATTTGCATGGCACAAAACTGGAAGTGTCTGCCATCGGGATTCGTGAAAAGCAATTTTGTCACAGTCTTCGAGTTTCACTGGGACTTGCCAATACCTGCTTTTCAGATCGAGTGACAACAAAACCTTTTCTTTGCCCAGCGAATTAAGGGCATCGCTGGCACCGATGTATGGTGGTGGTGCACTGTGTGTCAATTGGTTCAAGGGCCGGAAGTCTACACAAAAACCTCCATGTGCCATTTTTCTTCGATGCAAGTGTGATGGCTGAATTGTATTCACTGTTGGATGGTTCAGTGACACTGTCACTTAGCATGTCTTGTATTTGTTGTTTAAATATTTTTTTATTGATGTGGTAGGTAACTGCGAGGTGGAGTGTAGAAAGGCTGCTTTTACACCAAGGGGATTGCATTACTTGCCACTGTAGTCCACCGGAGTGCATTTCGTGCGGCAAACACATCACACCATTCATTAAGGATTCGCTGAAAAGCCTCGCGATGTTCTGGAGGAATGTCGTTGTCAACCTCAGTTAGCTGAACTGCAGGTGTCGTGTCGGCTGGTAAGAGGTCCAGATTGTAAACAGTGCATCGATCCTTAAGATCGAAGTGGATGTGATGGACTACAGGTTCCACAGTGTTATTTTTCTTGGATAACCAGGGCACACCGATTGTAGCATCTTCCCTGACATCTGATGTAACTATGGCTGTTGTGATGGCTTTCAGGTCACGAATGCATACCGTGATAGTTGCTTGCCCACATGCAGTTACTGTATGTTGGTTTATAGCTAAGTGTATGACACATGAAGTAGGTGTGATGTCTGCTGGATGCCCAAAACTCGGTTGCACAAAGTTATGTGACGCTACCGTGTTTAACAAGGATGGCCGTTAATGAAAGCTAGGATGTATATAAACTGTGATTGGTTACTGCTTATTTCATTAATGAATGTTTGTTATTGCATCAATTTGACAACATTGAACAGTACTACTTTATCGGGAACACCCGGCCCCCTTTCCTCTGCTTCCCGTTTCCTGAAATGTTTTTTGTAGTGCTTGCTAACTGGTTTTTGTGAAGGTGTGGGATGTTTGGACACACACTTTGCCAGTGATATACATTTCCGTCACAATAACAGCACAGAGTCGGTGGCAGCTTGTCCATATCTCTGATAGCAAAAAATTCGAGCAACAAGCTTGCAGCAACCTTAAAATGGCAGGTCTTCAAGCTTGAGCAACCTTATAATGGAAAGACTGTATGTGTGCAGCAAGCTTGTAGCAAGAATTCAAGTCTCTGCCAAAAGAGCCAGCTTGGAGCAGGTTTGGTGTGACAAGCTTGCAGCAGGCTTGGCAGGACAAATTTCAGCAGGCTTGACGAGACATACTAGCAGCAGACTTGTCAAGACAAGCTTGCAGTCAGCTTGGTACGAAAGGCTTGCAGCAAGCTCTTTTGGTGGAGACTAGAATTCTTCCTACATGCTAGCTGCACACATACAGCCTTGCCATGACAATGTTGCAGCAAGTTGAAGACTTGCCATTTCAATGTTGCTGCAAGCTTGTTACAAGTTTGTTTGCTATCTTGGTAACCTAACCTCTAAAATATAACATCTGATGTTTATACCAGCCTCGAATTTCTCCATAATTAAATTATTAACTAACCAAGTACTTAAAAGAACAAGATGATATAATCAAATAATAAAACTAGACGATGATGAGTGTACCATTCAACACCATAAACTTGCTTGGGGTGCAATGGTTTCCTCGTATGGTTATTGGATGAGTGTATGAAATAATTTACCATCACCGATACAAAAATAAATTAAGTTTAACATAACCCAAACCATTATTGTGTGCTCCTAATAAAGAATAGTGCGAATTTTTGTTATGAGCACATCATGCTTCTGCTTTGCCTATGTTACCGACTTCTACTAAATTAAAACAAATTAAGGAGGAATAATGGCAAAGGTAAAATCAGAAAAGCACTCCCAGGATTGTACACTGTTTGTAATCATTGCTTCTGTCTATTATAGCTGTAAATGTACCAAATGATCGTAATACTTATAACAAAAGTCCAGGTTAAAGCAAAGACCTGTTATGTCCATTCATTAAACACAGGCATTAATATATCGCCCATTATAAAAACAGAATAATTTATCATTTCCTTTTTCAGAAAGACGTTATTTAAGGTTATACTAAAAAAAACTCTAAAAAAACTCTGCAACAGCTTGGAAAACTGTAGCAAACAAACTGTAGCAAGTAAAGGAAATCAGGCAATATAAATGGAGCAGAAAATACCACCATTATATCACTATATAAGCCTTGTTATATAAGTCTTACCTGAGACTCGATTCAAGCTTGAATCACAAGAGATGGGGCAAGTTCCGCTAGCCTTCAGGGACTTCCTTGCAGCTATCTTGTTTCAAACTTATTATACTATGTGTGCATAGCAAGCAGAATTCAAGTGAAGTGCAAGGCATGCAGCAAGCTTATATGCTATATGAGATCCAACATTGCATTATTGACATTAGCACTGTCATTATTGTTTGTTTTGGTTAAAGTTTTGCTGTAATTTTGCACTGGTGATGTCACAGAAATTTTATCCCCAGGTTGACCGAAAGATGTTGTGTTGTGTTTATTTAGAAGATTTGGAGATTCGCTGACACTTGTGTTCTGCTTGTGACACCATCATGCAGCACTCGAGTCGCAGTCGTGGCACTGTTGACATGGGTTCCGCTCTAGAATGACCGCAGCATGTATGAGTTCGACCACCCTGCTATTAAGCAGGGGTACCAACACAGCATGGTACTAGGGTTGCACTGTATAGGCTTTAAGGTTAAACTATTTTTCCTTTTAGTTTGACGTTTAGCGTCGCAGAAAAATTTTACGTTGATTGCAGCTACAACCATTACTCTTCTCAGATTCACAACTTATTGTAACGCATTACTGTTGAATCAATCCAATTGTAGCCAAAAAAATTGGTAAATCTACAACACTTGGTTACTATAGTCTATTCACAGTTTCTTAACACTTTTTGAACCAAACCTTTGAAAAATCGCTCCATCCATGATGTGCTTGGATGCTTCTTGTCATGTATCACAAGTGATTGATATTTGTGCTGCCAAACTGTGCTTGATGTTGGGGAAGTGACCTTATAATTTGAAAGTATAAATGAAACTTCATGAAACTGGCAATTACTAGGTATTGCACGTTGCACTGATGGTATAGTAGTAAGATAAAATTTGAGATTGGTGCATGTATTAATTTTTTATACGACAATCTTTAATTAAAAGACTAATGAATATTTCTGACATTTGTGAAATCTGTGTTAACTGGACTAGTGTCAAACTTTTATTGCAATTGGTTCTTAAAGAACACTTCCAGCAAACCTCAGGAAATTAGGTTCTGATGTTAATGTAAGTATGCAGTAAGTATAGCGAGGTAAATCACTTTCAACAAATATTTTGAATCTTCATTTATATATAAACTGCCTCACTGAGGTGAGACAGGGGTCTGCTAATCCAGCAAACTGGACTCTTGATACTCACTGTGGCTCAGCTTTGTATGGAAACTTGTGGTGAGTGAATGTGCTGGTGTATTTGGGGATTCGTGTCCGTTATTCAGAGGATATAACCTTGATTCTAACCAATTAGCATATTGTCTGCTACCATGCAGAAGAATTCACATTTCAACATAGGTTTCCCAACAAAACCATGACTATGCACCACTTCCTCCTCGCCGCAAATAATTTGTATGTGCTGCCAACATACTGTAGGTGAGCACAAAAATTTAACTGTTGCGTATAGATGTTGACTGTTGCATTATATTGTTTCCCAGATTATTCTCGCCATACCCTCATCCCAAAATATAGCACAGATTTGTGAATTCATACAAAATCTATGTCATTCTGCTTCCTGAAGCATGAACCATAGCAAGCATGTAGGGCCACACTGATTTACCTGCTTCATATTTTTCCCCTGAATTGTTGCTTACATTTCCACATACATATGATTTGGGTAATAAAAATGAAGTAGGTAGATTGACATGGCCCTCTGTGCTTATTACTATCACTCAAGGGAGCAGTGTGCAACAGACCATCAATGTTCCAGGCTATGGCGGTCCATATACACAAGTGCATAAACGACTTTACCCTCGCATACCTAGACAATATTGTGGTGTAGTCGTAAACATGGGAGGACCACATCCAACACTTGTCATTGGTCCTGAAATGCCTAGCCATTAACAAGATGATGTGCACAAACCAGAAGTGTCGTATTGGAAAACCTGCAGCCAATTTCTCGGCCACCTTGTAGACAAGCATGGGAGCCGACCCACACCCAAATACCTAACACTTATTGATAATTTTACTGTACCCCGCACATGTAATCAGTTACAAAAGTTCTTCGGCATGGGGAATTGGCTTAGGGAGTGTATCCGCAAATTCGCAGTAGTTACAGCACCACTGATGGATATATTGTCCCCTATCCACAAATACCAATGAATGGACGAACACAAAACATACTTTACTGAACTCAAAGTGTCGGTTCTGAGAGTGTACTACACTTGCACACCATGACCCGGGTAAACACCTTTACTTGAAAACAGATGCAACCGAGTAAGGCTTAAGAGTCGTCCTGTTTAAATTCGGCGATAATTAGGAACATCAGATAATATTTCAGCAGTGGGAAGTTTGGGCCAATAGAACATAGGTACGACGTTAACGAACTTGAATGTGTGGCTGTAGTGTCGGCTGTAAAAAGGTACAAAGCATACTTAGAGAACCAGTGTTTTACGTTGTGAACAGATAACCACTGCTTGGTGTAACTGCATTCCATGAGAGAGGCATGCAGCAAGCTAGCACATTAAGCTCTACTTATTCAATCGTGCAACTTCGAAGTACAGTCCATTCCTGGGGCGGAAAATCAATTGGCAGACATGTTATCATGCGCGCATGGCGAAAATGTAGCAGTGGACGAAGATGAGTGGGATGGCCTACTTCTACCAACATCAGCTGACTGCCAAACACATGGAGAGGGCGCAGCGACCTGCAACATAACAGATATGCAGGCAGTGCTTCAACTGAAGCTGGACGAACTATGAGCGCGCATTAAGGAGACCCAACAAAAGTGACCGAAGCACAATGCCAGCGAGTGGAAACCGAGAATGAGGGAGAAAGTTGGCGGATGAAAACCATCTATTTAGAAACCTATCTCGACCAGCTGTACTCGCTGTGTCAATTGTTTGTGTCAAACAACATGAGGCCGCTTGTGCTACATCACACACATCAGCCAGTTTACATAACATCCAGGAGTGCTGGAAACAAGCAGTAATGTACAGGCTCATTTCCATTGGCCAGAAGCCACCTGTGACGTCTGAAAGTATGTACACGAATGCAACACATCCAACTGTTTAAAAATTTGCCATATAGTCAGAACAGCACAACAACCACGAATGCAAACAGAGCCTTACGAAACCATCTCTCTCGACTTAATGGGATCTTACCATGCACAGCAATAGGCAAACGATTCATCGGGGTAGTGAGCGACTCGATTTCGAGGTGAACTGAGGCATATTCTGTCTACAGTGAACAAGTGTGCAGCATTGCTCATGTGTTGGAAACTGAGTTCTACCCCTGCTGGGGATACCCATGGGTATTGTTGGCAGACAATTGAATGCAGTTCACAGGCATGCAGTGGTGTGATCTACACACAAAGTGGGGGGGTGGTACATCGCACGACAGCTGTATAAAACCCACGGGCAAACCCAACAGAGCATCGAAACCAGGACTTGAAAGCACAGTTACGCTTGCGGGTTAGCAAGAACCATGTGGCCTGGGCCAAACATCTGCCAATGGCGTTTTTTACAGTTAGATGTGTCAACCCCGCTCCAGGAAAGTCACCAACTGCCACAGTGCAGGGCCGTGAGCTGCCTCTGCCAGCTTGTACATGGACAGAGAGCACAGGTGAAGCAGAGGACAGCACAGCCCAGTGGTGAGAAACAACACTCCAGTCTTCTCGGGAAAATTAACCACACTACAACGCGAAGTGGGTGCTAGCAATCGCGTGCCTGCCTCACTGCTTACAGCCCAGACAGCTTATATATGTACAAGAACATTAGCTTGTCAAATAGTGCCAAGAATTACAGTGTGGGATTCGTGCCAAAATGGATCAGACTGCACAGCATAATGAAAGTGCTTGGCTATACCACCTATTTAGTCAAAGTAAATAGCAGACAAAGAGTGACAGTGCAGAGGGATAACATACACCTAGCTGTCGAAGAGGCCAGCATCGAGATGCACAGCACCACAATGTGCAGTCAAGCAGACGTACAGTCAGCCCAGGAATGAGGTGCTACAACAGCCGACCCAAGTGGCGAATCAGGAGACTCGAGCCCTGACACTGATGGGTGTACACTATGGCACCTATTTCTGCCAGCAATACCTGGCATTTCGACACCTATACAGGACACAGAGAAGACTAGTGACAGCCCAGAACAACTGCTACCATCAGCAATCAGCACAAATGCAACAGCATCCACTTCAGAACGACTGGGCCAGACTGCAGCATCACGATGCCCACATCGTGATGCTCAACTTGTAAGATGTCACCCATAGCGAGTTATCGAGGACACCTGTGGGCGGTATCTCCCCACAGGTAAGTACCCCCACCCAGCTGCACTGCGATGCCTTCGAGGCAACATTTAGCAACTGATCCAAGTCGTGGGCAGCCCGGAAGAGTATCCAGGGGGGATAGTCAGGCCTAGACAGACTGACTGCAGGGCACCTTCCTTCCCCCCGCACTAGTTGCAGACACATAGGTGCCCACACTTCTGCAGCAGAAGAGATGAGACGGCATCAGAGCGGGACTCGACACATCCCCACCGCTCCAAGTGGTCAACCACCTGCACTGCCTGGCATGCATGGCCTACCAACATTGCTCAGGTCTTGACCCTGAGCCAGCCCCAGTGAGCGCCATGCCAAACTCACATGGCCCCTACCAGATGAGGCTGCCACTACCATACGAGTCCATGCCAACAGCTGCAACCCCCGACCACCTGTTGCACCTGATTCCATGATGGGACATCTGGGGTACTGCAAGGACAAACAGTCACTGATTGGGAGGGTTTTTGAGATGAACCATGTTTCCACGATTTCTCCGGTGACCATTTATGCCTCTGCAGTGGACAGCCCACCTGGTCGACACTGTGCCTTGTCGACCAGTTAACTCCGAATGCAACAGAAAGTGCCAACAAGAACAGAACACACCATCCTCCTCATCATTGAGTATATGACTCAAGCAGCTGTCTTGGTATATTCGCCTCAAGTGGTAACTCTTGGGGCCGAATAACAAGTGGCCCAGCACGATAACCCCGCCATTTGCTACAGCCGTCAAGACAACCATGCATTGGAGGGAACATCTAAGCAGCTAGTGCCACGATGCCCAGCAATACTTCCCATGATGCAATGTCACATGCGCTAGTGGATAGGGGATGTTTGTCACAGATGTAAAAGCTACATCAAAGTGATACACAATAAATTAGGTATAGCCTAAAGGGGCTTAGAACACATATTAATTCCCATCAGGGAAATTCTTTTATCATTTTCATATTCGGCCATTGCTACCTACACCTGTTTTGGGGAGATTGGACTCGCCCAATAGCAAAACTGGGAGAATTTTAACACACCTAGTAGTGTATATCCTCAGGCGAGAAGCAGCCTATAGTTATTTTTCATTATTAATAATTGTGTAACTTATTTAATTGAAGTCAAGTGTGCAAATGTCTCCTTTTTACCGCAGACTGCCAAAAATTGCTTTATCTTTCATTAAATATTCAATTTAATAATTGGGTCATACCAGCCCACATCATTACAACCGATGCAATAACACTTAATTTTTTTGCAGTTATTTCACTGCAAAAAGCGATAATGAGCACTTGCATACAATAACAACAAGTAGCAAAATGTAAGTTGGCACACTTGTGCAAATCTGCTTATACATGAGCAGCTCACAGCCACAGACAGTTTTCATAATCAGTCAAGTCAACCTCTGTAATGCAAAAGAGGAAGCATGTAGCCCACACGATGCATCTTGACTCTTGTGGGCAGTTGGCCACATCTGGGCCACTATTCAGATAACTTCCATGAAGCAAAATACAATCTACCCATAAGCGGCCCACTTATGTGTAGCCAACACATAGAAAACAAGAAAACACGCACGCACACCAAGCATCCTAGCACCATCAGTGTGCCATGAGTGACAGCAGTGGCCCACTGACTTACTGCTTCTGGCCTGCCATAAATTAACCAACCGTCGTCTGTTAACTGTTACCAAGCCACATGTGGCCCAGCTATTGACCACTTGTGCCCCACTTAAAAGCAGCATGCCCTGTATTTTCAAAAATCAAAAAAATAGTTATGTTTTGCTGAAATAAAGATTACTTATTTCCCAACTTCATGTATGTTATCTTCAGCATTATTTCACAATTTATAAATTCCTTTGGAATAACATGGAATCGAACTTGTAACCCTCCAATTGACATTATTGAATGCTACCAACTACTCAAACATACTGTTGAATATAAGCCTCTGCTATATATTTAATGTTAATCCTGGCTATACGGAGAGTCGCGGCTATTGGCCAAGGCCATACTGTTGTTCAGTTGTTCTGCAGTCTAGTTCATGATGGCGCTCTCGTAGCATGTCGTGTTGTAGTGATGTCGTGTTATAATCCAAATACATCTGTTATACTCCACTCCAGTTTATTATTTGTCTTCCGTGTTTTTTTACAGGTTATGGGCCCAGGCACCTAACTGCGAGTGAATGAAGTATTTACAGTGAACAGCGTGCATGTTTTCTTTTCGTGACTGCAATCCTAACCTGTCTCATTAACGGCCGCGTGTCTTACGTCCGTTCGTTTTAATTATCGTCCGCGACAAATATGGAAGCTCACTCCCGAACAAATATAGACAAGTTGGAAGGCCAAGCCAACTGGAGCGATTGGAAATTCCAAATCATTATATTGCTCAGAAGTAGTGGTCTTATGGATGCGCTAGAAGGGAAACTGCAATATCCCGAAGAACCGAACATGCAGTCAACAGCAAAGGAGTATTTGGATTATACGACCAAGAAACAAATTCTAGACAGAATAGAATTTGGAGCTCAGCAAGTCATCGTCAATAATATGACTTCGGCAGTGAGACAACTCGTCAATATGTGTAGTACTAGCAAGGAGATGTGGACCAAGCTCCTGAGTATCTACGAACAGCGAACTGAACAGAGGCAAGACAGATTGTTTAATGATTTTTTCAGTATAAAATCAATGGACTCTGACAGTGTGGCAAAGCATATTGCTCATCTCGAGAAATTGTGGATGGAACTCTGTGATGAAACGTGGAAGGAAGACAAAGTAAGGCTTCCAGAATCCTTGTTCATNNCTGAGTATCTACGAACAGCGAACTGAACAGAGGCAAGACAGATTGTTTAATGATTTTTTCAGTATAAAATCAATGGACTCTGACAGTGTGGTAAAGCTTATTGCTCGTCTCGAGAAATTGTGGATGGAACTCTGTGATGAAACGTGGAAGGAAGACAAAGTAAGGCTTCCAGAANGTCTCGAGAAATTGTGGATGGAACTCTGTGATGAAACGTGGAAGGAAGACAAAGTAAGGCTTCCAGAATCCTTGTGCATAAATCGTATTTTAAATACACTTCCTTCTCAATATTTCGAATTTGTCAATGCCTGGGAATCGATGCCGAAAGAACAGCGAACAGTGAGAAACCTGACTGAAAGACTATGTACAGTCGAGTTGAGACTTAAGGAAAGGGATTCAACTCAAGATTCAGTGTTACTTGTGAAGTTCAAGACAACACCGTCATCTTCAGGAACGAAGAAACCTGAGAGTAAGAAGAAATCGGTGATTTGTTTCAATTGCAAAAAGGAGGGACATTTTAAGTCCAACTGTCCCAGTTTAAATCGCAGTGAACGGTTTAAATCAGTGAAACATCCGCACGCCTTATCGGCTACTGATGAAACTAACGCAAGTGATATCAGTGATAACAATGCTTACAAGTGGGTCATTGACTCAG